>VZTG01009063.1:96954-160315 GCA_013397845.1 Melanocharis versteri | reverse complement strand
CCCCGGGCCGCGGCGGCCGTTGCGGGGCAGCGAGCAGCGCGGCGGGTGCGCGCAGGGCGGCTCCGGGCCGGTGCGCCGGGCTCTGGCTCTGGCGCTGGCCCAGAGAGCATCCAGGGCCCTTTTCTGGTCGCTGGGGCACAGGGGATGAAGGGGCTGCCCTGCATCTCGCGGTACCCCCCCTTGTCTTTCTGTTGGTGCCGGCTCGGGGGCACGGATGTGGCCGTATTTCTGTTGGGGATGTGCCCCGGAGCGGCCGCCCGTCGCCTCCCGCTGCTCAGCTCGGGCTTCGGCGGGGCCGCCGCGCCCGCCCGCACCTCCGGCAGCTTTCGCACCGCATCCTCCCGCATCCTCCCGCATCCTTCGCAGGCGCCTTTTGCGTCGCACCTTTTTACTTCGCCAAGTGACAGCGGTGTCGTGTTCATGAGTAACGCGGGGCCTGCAAAGGGCCGGACGGGTGGGTTGTGTACATTTTGGAGTGGGTAGGGAACAAGCTTCGTTTGAGAGGAGGAGGTTTTTCCTTTGGGGGAGAGCGCCTGTTGTCTGGATATGGCAGCAGAAAAGTGCAGGGCGTCTTCAGACATGGAGATGCTTCCAGACGCAGTTTCCCTACGCAGGACACGGGGTGGGACAGCAGGGAGGAAGGAGGGGCCCTTCCCGCCCTGGACAGCAGCGGAATGCACCTGAGCCCACCTCATTAAATTGAGTAAAGCTGAGACAGCGAAGGCAGATGTGAACACAGAAGCTGAGGCAGCCCTGGGGGTGGAATTGTCTATTTTGATCTGCATTGCAGGTGCATAGGAAGCATCTAGGGTACTTGTTGGCTTTACTTAGATGGTAAGATGCTTACACTTAAAAAGCTGCATTGAGCTTTTGCAATATCAATTATACTCCTTAATTAAAAAATAAAAGGCAAATGGATGTGACTGTAAATACCATGCCTTTTGCTATATAATTTGCTCATTAGTGAGTGCAATTCTGTAGTGTGTTATTATGACTGAGCCTCTGGGAGACTGACATTTATGCTCTTAAACTGCACATTGCTTTTTGCTTTGACAATTTAAAGCATTATTATATTTGCTTTATACACAGATAATGGCTGACCTGTAATGTTGTTGATTTTTCAAGCTTTTGGTTGTACTGAGGCTCCAGCTGTCATTTTTAGTGAAACAACAAAGATTGGAAGGTCATAATAGAGGAAAGTATCAACTGCTTAAGTAGAAAGAAAGAATATTGGCTAAACTGATGCATAACCACTTGTTTTCATCCTATGGTTGTACTTCTGCTTAATATATCTGTGAAGTTTTCTTCCTTAGCCCTCTAGAAAAGGAAAGGTCTCATGACCAATCCAGATACTCTTAAGTAGTTTCCAGTCCAGTAGCTATTGCAAACTGTAGAACAGCAATAATTTCATTCCTTACAGTTGTTTCTTTTACATCAGATTTCAGATATAGCTGCTTACTTTCAGGGCTTTTCAATTATTTTTAAAATGCATTTTGTTACAAAAAAAATCGGACTGTTCCTTAGTGTGCCCTAATTCAAGAGGCTGTAGGTGTTAAGGGCAATGTATTTGTTCATCCAGATCTACCACATTAGTCAGTCCTTTAACTGCAGGAGGCAGAACATGAACTCCCCAGTGCTGTTATGGCAGAATGTGGACCACAATGTAAAGTAAAATAAGATATTTATTCAACATTATAAACAGCATAATAGAGGGAGTACAGGTGTAATTTTTAGGTATCTCTTTTCTGTTCTGGGGCTTAAAAAATACCAGTTTAAAGTAGCGAAACTGTGAAGGATTGTTTTCGTATTGGGTAAAAAGATTACTATTCATCTTTTTACTCAAGTTCATGTTTAACCTAATTTTTCATAGTAAAGTTTTAAAAAAGGGTAGCAAGTTGTAGTTTATTTTATAGAGAGAACAGACATCTTCATCTTTCTGAAGATTTATAATGCTGAAGAAGTTTTTTGCCGACAAGCGACACTTTCTGTGCATGTTTATGTATGTGTGTCTGTTGGTAACTAAAAGTGATGGGTTTAGTTAAGCAGCACCTTACTGAAAACTCAGCAGTCAGATAACTTGAGGAGGGGGAAAAGTTGGATGTGGGACAAAGTTTATTTCTTATTTTTGGTTTGGAAAGCAAAGCCACCAGAAGGAAATGTGAGGATGTTGATGTTGAAGAAGGACAGGTGCCTGACAGGGCTGTGCTCTGGCTTCCTGCCACCTGTCCCTTTACCTGGCTGGCTGTGGTATCATCAGAGAATGTGGGCCTGGTTTGTCTCTGTGCTCGTTGTTAAGTGATGTAAAAAATATCTTCCTCTAAACCAGGATGTCCAGCAGTGTGGTGATGGGTGTTAGCTTATCTCCATGTGAGCAGTGAATTATTTTGTTTAATAATGTTTTACAGTTATCTACCAGCTCATTTCTCCTATTGATGTTAATGACTGTGTGGTACTATAAATAGGAACAATAAATTTATTTACTACTAGACGTTAGAGGCATGACAAAACATTGCTGAAACTGACGTTTTCAGAGTGTATTGGAACTTCTGCAAGCTGTTAGTTTGGGTGGTTTTAAATAATCATTGAAAAAAGGCTTTTCTTTGGATTGCTATTTCTTTCCTGCTATTGGGGAGCATGCTTCTTCTCATTTCACTCCAGTGAAGCCTTTGGTTTGTATTTAAAATGTTTAAATACGTTGCTGCTTGTTGGCTTTAATTATTTGATTGAGAGATGGGATTTAAAGTCAGTGTTATTTAAATAACAGTGCTGGACTGAAAACTGTTAAATGTCATGGCTTCTCTGTGAACAGAATGGTAGCTGTCTCCAGAAAGGCTGAAAATATGCCAGGGAACAGTAGCTCCCTGTAATCCGAGTCGGTGCCGGAGGGAGGGCACAAAAGGCCCAGCAGATCGCATTTCTGTGGAGCAGAGGTGTCGAGCTCGGGAGGAGTCCATCTGTGTGGAAAAGCCGTGGGAATGATGTCAGAACCGGCAGGTTCCCTTTGTGACAGAAATGTGGCTGCTTGTTTCCTTTCCAGCCTCAGGAAGGCTCGATTTAAGCTGTGTAGCTTTATTGTCTCAGTTTGAGGTACCTGGGTTATGTAAGGGAGGGTATAAAGCACCTCTGTTTGGAACCCTTTGTCTTGCTATCCGATTTAATACCAAAGAAATCTTGCTTAAGAAAGGACTTGGACATAGTTCATCACCACTACCAGATTTCCTTCATCAGCAGCTCTCAAAACGTTTAGCAAAGTGAAGAGCAATTTTTGTGTGTTTGATCATAGTTGCTGTTCTAAAATAATAAAAATCGATGCCTTATGAAACAGCATCACAGAATGCATTAGAGAAAAGCACCTCCTCAGCCTGTTACACTTGCCTGGAAATAGTTGTGCAGTCCTGTAGAGTTGCTGTTACAGCAGCTGCTCTCTGCAGATGATCTCTCAGGACAGATTTCTTTAGCTTGCTGTAAGGCTTCAGTGCCTTCTGCCGTGTTTCACAAATATTCCAGGTAAACTCTGAAAATCATCATTTCTGCAGTTCATGCAGTAGGAGCTCAGGCGAGTGCCTGGAGCTGGCGCTGCTGCAGGAAGCAGTTCTGCCTGTACCACCCCCCTGACCTGCTTACAGATTCTATCTTTTATTTTTATTTTTTTCACCTTCCCCAGGCGTCTACAGTGCTGCAGAGTGAACCCATCACCTGAAAACAGCCAGTGGGAAAACGGGTTTGTTTTCAGCTGCACCAGTTCCCTGACCTGGTTCACTGAATGACCAGGAAGGTGATTCTGGAGCATTTCAGGAATGCAACACTAAATTCTTGCTCGATGTGAGTGGGATGGGTGAGACAAAGTCATGTCTGGGCTGGACGGTGAAACAGCCGCACGTTCTGTGTGGTGCTGGGTTTTTGTCGTGTTTGGGAGCAGGAAAAGGCCCAGCCAAGTTGGTTGTGTGAAACCAGCCTAGCAATTCTTTCAGTTTGTGTTTCAGCAGGCTTCAGAAAGGGCAGATTTTTATATTGCACAAATACATTTTCTTCAATTTCTGGTGCAAGTCACACATTTTTGATCATAGAGGACAAGATTAAAAGAGGGCATGCAGTGTTCATAAGTGAATATGTGATCTGTGAAAAAAGCCCATGACTATTCCATAGTATACTGTGATTTCTAAGCATGAATTTGGAGTCATACTTAACAGATCCTTCTACCAAAACCACCCACAGCCCACCTTACTGACTTAAGTCCTGATTCAGCTTTAACTGAAGCTGGAGAGCTTTTTTAATGACTTCGGAAAAAAATAGAATCAGGCTCAGGTTTATGTGTAACACTGATTCTGTGTTAGTCTGGGAGAATTGAATATTAATTTTCTTGTCATTCTTCTGACAAAAGAAGATGGTTTACCTGAAAGACTAACGTGTCTTTGCAATATTTTTGTGACTGCCTGGTTGTGTCTGGGATGCAGTTTGAGTTCTGTGGCTTTGCTGGAGGTTATATTAAAATAACAAACGGTTTTATCCTCAGAATGAAGGGGTGAATAAAATAGTAGAGCCATTCATGAGGAGCGTGTGCTAGACAGCAGAAGAGAAGCAACCTGTTCCTCTCCATGACAATGTAGTCTTGCTCGTGAGGGCTTTTATTGTCAGTTCATCATTGTTAAAGGGGTTCTTTTGAAGTGGTCAGTGTCATTTAGGTAATATCTTTGTCTCCCTAAAGTGAATTAGGCCCAAATTAGGTAATTTTCAGAGCTATTTGTTCCTGACAGCTGTACAGCCATAGCTTTGCATACCCTGGCATTGGTCACAATAACTGTGTACAAAATGCCACTGCAGGACCATTTGGTTTGGTTCTCTAATAGTTTCTGTCACAGTAGTGATTTTAACATCTGATTCCTTTCAGTCTCTTCCCTTGTGGCAGCTCTGGGGTTGGGTGGTCTCAAGGACAGAGAAAACACCATGTGAGCTATTCCTGACTCCAGGTGGACAGTCAGGCACGTAGGCTGTCGGTGAGTTCTGTGCAAAAGTACCAGCTGGTTCCTTTGGAGCATCCCGAATTAAATCATTGCTACCAGGGTGGTGTCCACTCAATTATTCTTCCCGCTGCCATACCAGCTGCTGTAGGAAAACAAAAAAATCATCTTCTTACTAAAATGCTGAAATGCGTGCTTGCAGGACATTCAGAGATGAACTGTAAAGTGTCTACACAGTCCCTGATCAGAAAATTATGGGAAAGTCAGGCAGAGAAACCACTGAGTAAAATAGCATCAAAAGCAGCAGAAATGGAAAAGGAGCTGAGGAAGCGAAATCGTGTCCTTCCTCTGGGAGCACAGTGGCACAGTTCCTTCTTCCCCTCCATTGTCTCTGGGAAAGAACTGCTAATTTTGCTTGGTTTCAAACACACAAACGAAAAGAATATGAGAACAACTTACTGGGTCACTAATGGTGTGTAAGCATTGTTATATTGTAATGCAGAAGGCTGAGGAGGAGGGGGATAGAGGTGTTGCTGCAAGAGGTGCTGGTTACTGATAAGGGAGCACTGGAGAAGGGGAGGGATGTCCAGAGGTGGATGTGTAGGCTGAGCATATTGTCTGAAAGCTTGACTCCGGCAGCACTGGACTAGTTGAACTGGCTTAGTCTGATAAACGGGAGGTGAGCAGAAATCTGAACCTGTGGAACAGTTTGTCACTGAGCTGTGTTATTGCTGGATCTGCTTTAGTAGAGGTGAATCAGTTTGTGGGGGCCTTAAAGCAAATGTCCAAGCAGAAAGAGAGCAAAGCCCTTGAGTTGGCTGTGGAGGCTGCAGGGTCTCCTTTATGATGTCCTCTGAAAGGAGCTGAGCAAACACTTTGGGGATGGCGTTGTGTCTCAGAGATGGAGAGCTGATCTAAGCAAAGAACAAGAAAGTGACCGTCGGTAATTTCAGCATTAGAGCTGTGTTTAGATAAAGCTTGGTCAGTTCAGTGACAATCTTTGAAATGGGGTCTGGCTAAAACTTTGGCGGTTCTTACAAGAGGAATCCACTGTCCTTGCTTAGTTCTTGAAATTGTATTTTGTATAACAAACAAATGACATTTTGGCAGCTTTTGTTACATTTTGAGGGGCACTGGCCAGAGAGCAGTTGAGAGGAAAATGTCTGCCCATACATATTTCAAGGATATGAGTTGGCAGGGAGCTAAAGCAGCTTCTCAGGTGATGGTCACCCCATCCACGTAAAAGGAGGTTATTGTGTTCTGTTTGGTGGATACCAAACAGGAATTAAAATGTTAAATCACTGTTGTTTGGGCTTTGTTCCATCCTTTGGACTTGTGTCTAAGGTCAGAGATTAGCATCTCCCTCCTCCTATCTTGCAGCGGGGTATAGAGATGCTCTGATTTTGTGCAAAGGCATCTGATACGCAGCCAGATGCTTGAAACATTTTGAACTCTCTCCAAATGCTTAAAATCCAAAAAGGCCTGGAGCCTGCACATCCTCTGCAAGGCAAGATGTGGCTGTTAAAATGTTAGTGACTGTTTATGGTGAGCATGTGATTAAGTTACATTTTGGAAGCTGTTGTTTAATATTTTTTCCTTTTCCACATAAGATTTTGTGTGTGTGTGTTCCATTTTGAAGAGATCATGTACTTACAAAGAGACAGAACAGCTCCTTTTTGAGGTGAGCTTACAGGAATGATAGCTGAAGTTACCTTCTCTGCTTTGCTGGAAGATGATGGCTTAGGTAGATGCAGTCATGATTAAAGTGTTGTACTTAATGTTCCCAAGGGAATTCTATTTGACTCATTCCATTTGTTCCTCCTTGGCTATATTCAAGAAAAGTTGTGAATCCATTGTTTGGAGGGGTTGAGGCTCAGTCTTTGAGCTATTTGTAGAAACATTTGGTGGTGTGGTGGTCCTGAGAAATGAGAAATAGCGGATGTTTGCAGGGTGGAACGCAGTGCACCATCTGCACAAAGCCTCTGGTGCTGACAGGTTGGGCACTTGGTGTTTGGGGCCAGTCCTGCTGCCAAAGAGGAGGTGTGTCACCCTCGCCATCACCCCTGGACACTGCAGTGTCCCTTTAGTGTCCTGTCATCCTTCCCAAACGCTGTGTGCATTCCCAGGGGACTTTGCCAAGCTCTGCATTGCACAGCTCCATCTGTATAAGAGCATAGTAAACATTTTCTGGTAGTTTGTTTTGTTTGGAGGCAAAGGGGAAGGGGGAGAAGCCATAGTGACATTAACTTTGTGCCCTGTATGCAGTCACAGCATTCTTCCCAGCACTGGTGTCATTTATATGCCAGGATCCAGCCAGAGCCTGGTAGATCTGGGAGCTTGTCCCACCAATTTCCATGCTGGGAAGTGGAGTTTGCTCCTCTGGGCTGTAAAGGGCACCATTGACTTCTGCATTTTGCTGTTTCTCATGTGGTTTTTGACCTTCGTGTTTCAGAGAGCCTGAGATGAAATCAGCTTAGTGCAATCCCAGGACTGTGGGACATAGCAAATCCACGTCTCTCTGTATAGTGACTCTCTGTGCAAGACACTTTCCCTTTCCCTGGTTTTACGGTGGATGGTTTTGGCTGTTTCCCAGAGCACAGATCTCACAGTGCTGGCTGTGCTGTGTAAAAGGGCTTGAGTGGGTGAGTGAGTGGGTTTGGAGCTGGATCTGCTGCCCACACATCCATGGAGGCTGTGGCTTCACCTCGCTGGCCGTCCCTTTCCCTTGAAGGGAAGGAGAGAGGACAGACAGACAACCAGGCTGCTGGGAGGGGGAAAAGCACAGAGAGGCTGCAGAGGGTTGTGGGAAACTACTTAGTGCAGAGGGGCTGCAGCTAAAACTCATCGTGGGTTGATTTAATTGATCTCACTGATTAACTTACTGCTGCTGCAGGGAAGATGATGCTCTGGTGCTGGTAGTTCTTATTTTCTTCCTAAGCCTATAACACTCGCTTGCCTCTGATTATATTTGTTTTCTTCAGAGCAGGTAATCCTGGTGTGATCTTTCAGATGCAGGAGATCAAAGGGAAAAAGCAATTGAGGAGATTAATAGTGAGAGCCTTGTTCTGGTTTTTTTGAACGTTTAGAAACTAGTTTTTAATGAACGTGTTTATTTGCAAGGACTGAGCTATGAACACTTACTGTCTGTTGCTGGTGATGAAATATGTTCCTATTCAGGCAAGTATTTTCCTGTTCAGGTTATAGATACAGGTGTAAAGCCACCATTAATACCATTGTGAGAACAGAAGCTCTGGGCTATTGTGTGGAGGCTGTTCCTTCCTGTCACAGCTTAGGGTTTCTTTTGGAAAATACATTCCTCGATTAAGTTCTGGTTCTGAGCCTCGGTGTCCTGCACAGTCAGAGCTCCAGCTGTGGCTTTATCCTGCTGTTGTGCTCAGTTGATCAGAGCAGGATGAACACTCAAGGAAGGGGATGATTCAGTAAAGCTCCTGTCTGTCTGAAGTCAGCTTTGCAAGCAAGAGGGTGTCACTTTGAAAATGTATCACAGCTGAAATATCCTCACTCCTCAGCATTAATGGTGCCCCACAGTAATTGCTGTGACTGTGTAGTGCCCCTTCCAACAGCCCTCCAGTGCTGTGGCCGTGAGGGGCCACCAGTGTGGCAGTGATGGAGTGTTGCAAAATTTAACCACCCTAGAAATCTCTTTTTAGAAAGTGTTTGGTCCATAATTTTTGCTTGTTTGCTAATGGTGGTGGTTGTGAAATGACCCCATTCACTCAAAGCACAGTTGGCATCGCTACCCACATTCTTGGGCACTGAGCTTAATGCTTGATCTCTGTTACAAGGTAACCAGGCTGTTTGGCCCCTGCACGGGAGTGGATTTCTCAGTATCTTTCACACCTTCACTTTTTTTACAATCAAATATTTGTTTCTGTAGGGATAAGTCAGTAGAAGATGGTGTCAGTTCTGGTCACAGATGAAATCAGGAGGGCTCTGTGTGTGTGTGATTTCCACACCACATCCCCAGGTGCTTTAGTGCGTCACCAAGATGCAGGAGTACCAAGTCCAGTGTTCTTTTGGGGATAAAAGCATAAAATTAAACGCAGGCTGTGATATGTTTAGGAATAACAAAAGTGTGTCACTTGCTCTGAGCTTATGCTCTACCAATTTTAAACTGGTAGAAACAAATTCTTGCTATATAACTCCATTCCAAAGAGTCCCAGTGGAGAGCACTTCCATGCCAAGGCAGACCCATTAAGGTCCATCTTGGACACAGTGTGTGGTCCCATAATTCCAGGCATGGTTGCAATGCCACTGCAGCTGGTTGTCCAGGCAACAGGAGTCCTGACTCTTCACTTATCCTTGTAACCTAATTACTGCAGTGGTTTCTACACATATGACAGAATTTAGCCTTTCCTGCTGTATCCGTTGTTGCCTTATCAGGACCAGTCACAACACTGGCAGCACAGGGGGCTTCAAGGATGTCTGTCAGCATCATTCAGTTAAGTGTGTCTGTCTCTGAGTGAGAGCACTGCTGTAGCCAAGGGCTACTTTTGTAAGGCTGTTGTGTAAGGGAAACCCAGCCGTGTAACAGGTTTCCATGTACTCGTAACCCGAGCGAGAAAAATCTGTTTGTTTTCTCTTTGAGTGAAGCACTGTCCTTGTCTTGTTCTGTGTCATTGGGCCCGGTTTTGAGGAAGCCCAAGAGCAGCTGGAGCTTCCCTCGTGCCGGTCCCAATGCCCACATCTCAGTTCAGGCACCTGTGGCAGCCACATCCATGGCAGTGCCACCAGCCTGGCTGTGCTCAGACCCCTGCTTTGCCTTTTTCCTTAGAGCTGCTATGTTTTAGTGCTTTCTTCCTTGTTCTTGCCCAGGATTTTACCAATCCCTGTGTGCCTGGGGGTAAGTGGAAACCCTCAGCAAGATGGACACAAGAGCCCATTCCTCAGAACTCTGCTTTTAACTTGTAACAGGATTAATGACTTAGACTGTCTGAAGTTAATCCTTTAAATGTGTTAACTCCAAACAAATGAGTTCTCTGCTCCAGCCTACAGTATAATTAGGCTTTTGATGACCTTAGAGCACTCGTAATCAAAATAGTCCTGAAGCAGAAAAACCTGTGGCATTTGATGATCACACATCAATCAATGCATTAACAGTAGAATTCAGCCATTCCTGCTGATCCTGGCTGCAGAGGGAGGATCTCTGTATGTGCAGGGTAACTCACTGTCACAATTCCATGTCTGTTCCTTGGCAGGGTCAGGATGGCCACCTCAACCCTGGAGAACCAGCTGCAGAGTGCCCAGAAGAACCTGCTGTTCCTGCAGCGGGAGCACGCCAACACCCTGAAAGGGCTGCACGCCGAGCTGCGCCGCCTGCAGCAGCACTGCACAGGTACCTCCTTCCTTGGAGTGACTGCTTCCCGCTCAGCACTGACACCTCAGCAGCAGAGCCCACCAGCAGCCTGGATTTAGGGTCTTCAGTTTCCATCTTGTGGCAAACTGGCTGATTAAAACCAAGATTTTTTAGTTTTTTCTTTAAAAAGCTGATAGTTCAGTTGTTTTACACGCTTGCTAATTTGCAGTGAATCTCCTATTCTTGCTTTGGGTAGTGGGAAGAGTTAATTCTGTATTTATTGAAGGCTGTCATTGTAAATCTGCTCACCAGGTGATGTATGGGCTCCATGATGATGTTCTAACAAAAATAAACAACTTTTTTTCCTCAGATTTAACCTATGAGCTGACTGTAAAGAGTTCAGACTTGTCAGGTAAGGAATACATGGCTTTTTTTTTCTTTTCATGTTCAATTTACTAATCCTTTTTGATGTTTGTATTTTCTACTCTCCAGACTTAGTTATTTATGAAGTAAATGTCAAAAGTTCTTTACCAAGGTCACACAGGAAATCTGTGAAAGAGCCAGGAATAGCACCTGGAACTGCTGACTCCACTAGACAGTCAGTTCCCTGCTTGCTGTATGGGAACACAGGACACAGATTTTAGGGGCAGAAGAGTGAAACTATTTTTAAAACTTAGCTGAGCTGGTGCTGTTAACCACCAGCTTTTATTTTTTAATCACAAAGCTTTTATTTATAATATAAATTATATTATAAATTTTATTTATAGTTAACCACAAAGCTTTTATTTTTTTTTATATATATATATGTGTATGTGTGTATATACACTAGATCCTAGTTATTTTATATATATTATGTTAACAACAGGTGAACAGCAGGAATAAGATGCTGCCTGAGATTAACGCCCTGGATCAGGGATGGTGTGGGATGAGTGCTAGATGAAGTTAGTCTTTTGGATTCCTCTTGGGGATGGCGAGAGGAACCCTATTGCACTGTTTTACATAGTGGCTGTTGTTAACTTGAAACACTTCTGCTTCTCCTGTTCTTCTAGAAAGTGGTGGTTCACGAAGTGATGAACTCAAAAGTAAGTGCAAAGATCTTGAAGCTCAGCTCAAAATCAAAGAGGCTGAAAATAGTGAATTGTTGAAAGAACTTGAACAAAAGAACGCGATGATAATGGTGCTGGAAAACACTATTAAAGAAAGAGAAAAGAAGTATTTGGAAGAGTTAAAAATGAAAAGCCATAAGCTCAATATGTTGTCCAGTGAACTGGAGCAGAGAGCGAGCACGATTGCGTATCTGACCTCTCAGCTGCACGCGGCCAAGAAGAAGCTGATGAGTGCCAGCGGGACTTCGGAGGGGACCCCGTCAGGCAGCCCCGTGCTGTCCAGCTACAAACCGTCCCCTCCCAAGGACAAACTGCCGGAGACGCCGCGGCGCAGGATGAAGAAGAGTCTGTCGACACCGCTGAACCCCGAGTTCGAAGAGGCCTACAGAATAGGGTCGGAGAGCCGCAAGCTGGTGCTGCGAGAGCCCGTGGATGCCATGCCCGATCCCACGCCCTTCCTGCTGGCCAGGGAGACGGCAGAGGTGCATCTGATCAAGGAGAGGCCGCTGGTCATCCCACCGATCCCCTCGGATCGCGCGCCCGGCGAGTCGCACAGCCCCGCGCGCGAGAAGCCGCACAAGGCGCACGTCGGCGTGGCTCATCGCATCCACCACGCCGCGCCCGCCCAGCCGCCGCAGGAGGTGGAGACGCTGGCAGTGGATCAGGTCCATGGAAGCAAAGTGGTCAGAAAGCACTCGGGGACAGACAGAACTGTCTGAGTACGCCACGGAAGCGCTGTTCTGTGCTGGTTATGCACTGTGAGCCTGTAGGGTAAATAGCACCTGCGGTGAAGTTTCTTTTGATGCCCCATGCATGCCAAACTCCTCCCGGGTACATCATTAATACATTTTGCTCTAACGAAACCTCCTAGGACTGTGTTCATATGGCAAGGTATATAACCACTCCATGCTATGGCCAAATCAGGGGGACCTGACCACTTGCTTCCGAGTGCTGCTCCATTTAGTGTAACTGCACGTGTGGACAAAGGCACGGGCTGCGTTAGTGAGCGCCCTTAGAGAGAGCACCCCTCCCTCACTCCCCAGCCACACGTGTCAGCTGGTAACGTTTGACCTGGCAGGGGTTCTCTTGTCTCCACTGTGTGTGTGAGCACTCCAGAGCCACCACTGCCCTCTGCCACAGCCGCTCTCGCAGCAGCACGGAAAGTTGAGCACATGGACATTCACTTTAATGACTTAAGGACATCCCCAGAGTCCCAGCGAGCACTACTTGATTAATCCTAAATACTTTGGTTTGTGGCTTTAAGTAAAATATGGGTTGGGGGAAGCACCATTTAAAGGGTTAACAACCCTCATAGGAAGAGTATGAACACTGGATTGTTTGTGGGGATTGTTTTGGGTTTTTTTAATTGAATGGCTTCACGACACATTTTATGCTAGTCAGTACACTGCACTTGTAGCACCTTCCATACTGGCTCAGAGCTCCTTTTCCAGGGAGGAAATTTAACTGGCTATCCACTATGGAAATGGTTCTTTATGCTCTAACCTGCACTTTTTTTGTAAAGGGATTATTTTTGTTTCCTAAAAACCTTAGTCTTGTTTCGGGCATCATCAGACAGTGCTGGCTGCTGCCAGCTTAGCAACCTGAGCTGCCCCTCTAAAATGTGAGTATTTAGTTTTAAGTGATGTAACCGATTCATACAGGAGAACCTGGCATCCTTGATTTCTGTCCTTGTGGATTGGGATGGACTTGCCTTGCACTTGCCCAGATTCCCCTACTCCTTTCTAGTAAGTAGCAGGTAGACCCAACAGCTGTTAGACTACTTGATTCCTTTTTTATTATTATTATTATTTTCTAGGAAAGAAAGGCATAGGAGCTGGGAGGATATGTAGTTTTTGGGATAGGAGCACGAATTTGTTCATTTTTCTTACATTCTGTTCACCTCTGCTTCACTCTTGCAGCCTCTGAGTAGGACCAGCAAGAAACACTGGCTCCCAAATGCTGCTAAGCTTATGATGTGCCTTTAAAAATTTGGAACGTGTATTCTCTGTGACAGCTGATGAAGGATCCCTGCCTGCCCTGTCCCCTCCCCTCGCCAGCTGTAGTCTGCCCCTCGTAAGCTTTTTCTGCAGCTGTGTTGGTGTGTGTCTCCCTCCGGAGCCTTGGAGCACTGTCACTGTCCCTGGCAAAGGCCCTGGCAGAGCTGCTCTCCCGCCCGTGGTCCCGCTCGATGCCCGCAGCATGACCCTTCCAGCAGGGCTGATCCCGGGCGAGGCTCTGCCCTCTGCCCACCCTCTGTCACTCGCTGTCCCAACGCCCCAGCCCCGCCTCAGCCTCGCGCCTTGCTGGCTCTGTGCTAGGAATTTGTTTCACAAGTGGTGGGGAGGGATAGGGAAAAGCCGTGTTCCCAGAAAGGGGTTGGTTAAAGCAAGGTTGTTACTCCGAGGTTTACTGTTTTTACGTGTACTGCATTAACCAGCAGCGGGTTTGGTTACTTTGGTTGTTGGCACCATATTTTTATGGTCATGTGTTGTATGAGTGACCTACCCTGCCACTTGTTGGAGGCTGGTGGGAGGCACCGCTTCCAGGCACCGCAGAAGTGATGCTTTGGGCAATTAAAGACATTTCTTACAACCATCCAGGCAAACCTTAGTCTTTGTGTGTGCGAGACCAACTGACACCTTCTTTGCATCCACAGACCAGCAGCTTGCAGCCTTTCCAAAAGGAAACACAAATTTTAAAAAGACTCTGTTCTTCAAACATGTTTATTGGGAGTATAATACAACCAAGCTAATACTAACTAAAGTCAGGTGTGCCTAAGTGAACACAACCCCACCCACAGTGCCAAATCTCTGCCTGGGTTGAGGGATTTTTTTCCCTGCGCCTCTGAAGGGTTGCATTCCGAAGGGGGAAGAACACGGTGCCTATTTTTGACTGTCATTCAGCATTCAGGGTGAGACACACACCTTGGAGGACCCAGTGGGAAATGTGCTTTGTAGTGTACAGGTCAGCTTCAAAGACGAGGCCGAAGCCCATGGCGTTGCGGCGCATGGAGGTTGTGTACACGGGGGTCCGCAGCGTGTTCTGAAAGAGCCCGGGGGCAGCACAGACACTGAGCAGTGCCCGAGCTCCTCCAGGGGACTGCGAACAACAAGGGCCTCGAGGAGAGAGGACTGGCTTCAGAAATTCACTTTTTTTTGTTAGAGGTCTTAAATATCCGATACCCAGAAAATGTAAATGTCCTTTATGTCATTAACCGGGGATGGGAAATAATTGAAAGAGTAGGGGGAGTGTAAGAGTGTCACAAGAGCCCTGTCCCGGAGTGTCTGAAGAGAAAAGAGGCAACAAATGCATCAACCCCTTAGAAGAGAAAAACTGTAATGATGGGTAGTGAAAGAAGTGTTAAACCAGGTGCTTCATACAGGAGTGGGAATGATAAAATGCAGCTGCTGGGCAGAGAGGGCAGAGCTTGCCAGCTGGGGAGATGGGACAGCAGAAGGAGGGAATGCAGGAGCCCTACCTGGAGTCTGAGTCTGTGTGCTTCTATGGGGATGATCCTCAGGATGGGCAGCTCCACCACTGGGACACGGGGCTTGCTCTGGATGAGGCAGCCCTGCTCTATATCCCAGTCTGCTCCTTCCAGGAACAGACCAGAAACGTAGCAGCCTGCAAAGGCAGAAAATGCAACATTTGGGTGAACTGAGGTCTTAGAAAAGATCTGTTTAAAATGACTGTTCCTGCAGTCCCTGTTCTGGGCACTACAGTCATCACAAACACTGCCTTTCGAACTGCAGCTGCACAGGGTTCAGTTTTCTGAGGGCTTTTTTTTATCATCCAGCTGTACTAGGAAATCAAATTAAATTGTCTCAGCTGCACTACACATGATAAACAGTAGCAGGAATAAATCTGATTTGCTGCCTTCCAATTGCCGAAGTCACAGAGCTTTGCAACTCCCCTGGGTCTGATTGTTGGGTCACTGAGAGCAGGTGAAGGGTCTGGACAGTTGTTCTGGTACAAATACCAAGTACAGCATTTAGATCTAACAAAAACAATGAGACTTTTTTCCTCCTCTGTTCCCAATCAGGGCTGGTACTCAAAACCTTGCTTAGTTGTCCCCTGTACCCAGCTTGTTATATTTAGTTATTAAAGCAGTGCTAGTCCTAGAGAGCTCATAAAGAGATATTTACACAATAAATGATACATATTTTTAGGCACTTTTTGCTTAAGTACTTTTCAGTATATTATTTGTGGTGTAAATACATCTTTATAAGCCTGCTGGGATTGGTAATGTTCTAGGCATAAAGAAATCAGTGTGTCTTTATATACATATATATACACATGCATACATTAGAGATATATATAGATATATAGATATACATATAGGGAGCAAGCAAGGGGGAGGTGTAAGTTCAAATCCCTGCCTGTGTGTGGGAAGAGCTGAAGAGGGAAGATGGTGTTTCATGCACACAGGGGCTCTGCAGGAACCAGCACCCAGCTACTTCCCAGCTGGAAATCATGAGGACTGGGAAATGCAAACCCAGGGCAAATGCCTGCCAAGGTTTAACCAAAGTAATGTAGTGTACCAAGCAATTTCTTTCTCTCACCAATTAACTACTTTATTATTTTTGCCAAACAATTGTAAAAACACCTACCCTGAATGGCCCCTTCAGTGATGTCTTCTGCTGTCCTGTACTTGGTTACCTCTGTGTAGAGGGTGGAGTGATCCAGGGGCCACTTGTTCTTCCTGCAGGTGGCTTGAACAAGAGCAGTCAGGTAGGACTCAGGAATGTGCAGGCCCGACAGCCACATCACCTCAGGCTCCCCCTCACTAACCTGCAACCACAGACAGTGATGGGCAGCACCTGGTACTCACCTGCACTGCTCTCAGAGAGGAGCCGGGGTGAGTCTGCCTTGCGTCCACAGTTGTGCAATAATGGCACTAGTTCAAGAACTCACCTGAAGTGTTCTCTGGCTTCTGCACCAGCCTGCACAGCACATCGTGCAGGTTAACAAAACAAAAAGCTTTCTGGAGGCACGTGCTTACCCAGCTGGTGTACTGATCATATCGATCTCTAAAGAAAATAATCCAATTTCCAAGTGTTTTGAGGGTGTCAGGAGCCAGCCGCCGCCAGATCCCAGGAATCTGCCCATTGAAGAGAGCCTGAGCCACATCATCCAGTTCACTGCTCATTCCAACCTCCCCAGCCAAGGCCTGGAATGATGGTAAGAGTTCTGAGGGCAGGCAAAGCCCAGCTGGTCCCAGCGAGTTGCTGTGATGTTACTTACACGTTGGAGCTCAGCCAGTGACTTTCCCATTCGAACGATGAGCTTATTGAAACGTTCCAGTTCCTGCAACAGCACCACAGTCGTAGGGGAGATGTTTACTCCATAACCTTTTCGTATGTGGTCAAGATCAAATACTTGAGGTAATTTGTTCTCTATATCCTTGGCAACATTTGCAATATATTCATCTCGACTAATTCCTCCACCAGTTTCACCTGAAACCAAAAAATTTTAGTGAGACTAAATCTGTACTAAATCTCCTGAGAGAAGGTTGAGAGCTGAGTCACCTTTTAGGAGTCTCCCCCTCCTCTTCTGCTCTGACATTTGCCCACAGCCTCTGGGCAGGGGTTGAGCTGCTCCCAGCCTGGCAGCAGTTCTGCTCCCCCTGTCCCACTCCCTCTGCTCCCCGAGGCTGGGACACAGCCCCCAGATCACTCCCACACGCAGGGGCTGCTGTCCCTGTCCCCAGGGCTCAGCACCCACCACTCCAGATTTGCTGTTCACAACCCAGTTCAGCCAGGGCACGCACCAGTCTGGGGCTGCAGCTCGAGCAGGTGAGCCCACATGTCCCGCACCGCCTGCATGTAATACCCGATCTCGGCGTTGGCGTGAAGGCCCAGGACCTCGGGGGTGTTGGAAAGTGGCAGAGCTTCTATGGCCTCTGGAATACAACCACACAGGCTCTGGGAACCCAGAACACCACAGCAATTTTGCTATTGCTCTGCTTGGATAAAAAATCCAATGCTAAAGCTGGTGTTGGAGCGATGCACAGATTGAATAAACACTTCTAAACACACACAGATGCTCCCACAGAAATACTATGTATCACTTAACAAAATTAACATGCTGCTTTACTGAGGATTGGGTTGTTTTGCTTTTTTTAAACACCCGAGGGGCTCAGTGACCAGCTCACATTCCAAAGAACTCCAGTAAAGCAGTGGATTACAACACTGCAATCCTTACACCAGCAGTGCCTGGTGTTCTGTTCAACTTCTCATACCCAGCAGCGATGGATGGAGACAATGTATACTGGAAGCAGACTTTTTTTTTTAATGTAGCAGGAGAAGCATTTCTTACCAACAAAGTCGTCTTTTCCCTTCCCTGCTGGAATTTTATAATCGACTGTGTCGCTTTTATAAAAATGGAACACTTGGAATGTGTCAAACAGGAAATCCCCAAGGTACTCATCCATGTAGACGGTCAGGATGCGCCGGTCAAAGCTGTCGATTGCACGCCCACCGTACATGACCTGGAAATCAGTGACATCAATGTTACACCACTGGCTTTTGGAGCAGAAAATACAGTTTAAAAAAAAAAATCACTGAAAGGTCAAAAATGCTCTTTGCTTTTGCAGTGGCTGTGGTGTAGCACTGTTTCTTTGTGGATCCCAAGGACATCTCCAGGCCCCTCTCAGGGAGACAGGCAGGGAATATTTGGCCTTGGTCTGGAGAGATCTGCTCTGGGCACTCCTAATCACCCATCTGCATGATTTCTGTGCAGTGGTACCTTCCTGAGGCACCAGCTCATGCCCAGCTGGGATCAAGAGCTGCAAAGTAACCATTTCCTGCAGGATTTCATGCTGCAGCAGCTGCCAGTGCAGTGCAGCTGCACCAGCTCTGAGAACACACATTTGTACAGCTCCAGTGACACCCCACGTGTGCTCTTCCAGCACAGGGTCCCAAGGGCTCTCTCAGAATTAATTAAGCACCATCACTCCCTGTTGTGCAGTTGCACACAGTGGCCCTAACTCCCTGAGACTGAGATTAAGGCCCTAGCTCAGGGCTACACTGGCATTTCAAACCTGCCCAGGAATGATTCCCAGCTTTACTTGATGCAGCCCATGCAGAAAGGAAACTTCATTTATCTGAATTTCTGTGGCATTGTAGCACTCACCTCCCCAATAAGATATTTGAGACTGCTCCAAGGGATTTGATCATCCTTTTGTTCGAAAGCTTTTGTCAAGTATGTGTTAAGGATTTCCATGCACACCTAATGAATTTGTTGGAACATGTGAGATAAGAAGATTCATAAATCAGACATACATATTCATAGGTTTTATTTAATGTAGTTCTTGTTTGGAAATTAACAATTACTTCTTTCTGAAATAATTAAAAAGTTAAGGATAAATCCTCTTAAGAAAAGAAACCCATGAGAGAGGCAATATAAACATGAAGGACTGGGAATCTAATTTTTAGCATCCCAAATTGACATTATAGAACATCAGGAGTCTACATGACTCCACAGAAGCAGAAAAAAATATTAAGCAAAATCTAATTGTGAGAAAGGTTAAAGCTGGATAAATTCTGTGTTTTCAAAAGTAATCTGAACTACTCAAAAATATAAGAGCCATTGCAATTGTTTACTTACCTGGAAATCAGATTCATTAAAATCATATGGTACGTTCCAGCCAACCTTCCCAAACTTCCTTCTCTCCTGAACCACAGCATGGAAAAATGCCAAGACGTAGACTAAGGATTTAAAGGCAGGATGTGGGCACTGCTCTAAGGCTTCTGGGGGAATTTTGAAGTAGGTGGCTCTCATATTCAGTTTCAGACCATTAGGTGGTTCTGTAACAACCTATCAAAATAATTAGGGAAGCCATCAACTACTGGATAACCTGATGAAAAGAAGCTGTAAATATATCACATTAAGTAAGCTATACAATGCAAGTGTGACATTTTAAGTAGTTTTCCAAATACCTATCAAATATGGATTTTTTTTCTTAAGTAAAGACATGAAACAGGCCTTTTAATTTTATCAATGTAAACACACCTATGCAAAGAGAACTCAATATTATTTTAAAATTAGTCACGTTTTTGGCAAGACATTAATATTTCTCATACTTGAAGATCTAATTTACTGAAATACCAGAACTTTACACATTTTAGTGTGCCCTATATCCCCACAGTAAAATAGTTTAACAGTGTGGCTTTACTGCTGATCAAACTGCCAGAGCTGCTTCCCAGCAGCTTTTTTCAAAGGGCTCTAAAACCTCAGTTCCCACTGCTCCTGGCAAGACACACAAAGTGCAGATCTGCAGCCTTAAAGATCCACTCCAGCTCCTTTCCCACTGCAGGATGAGTGGGAGAACAGCCCAGAGCTGCCACTGAGCCACTGCTTTCCAATCTGTGAAATGAAATAACGATGTTTACAGGACAGGGCACCACAACAGCAGTAAAGCAGCCACAGAAAAGAACATTTAGGGCAGAATAATGGCTCGTGCCTTCAAAATAATCAGCTCAGCTTTTAGTGATAAACTCTGCAGCCTGAAGCAGCAGCTGGAAACCATTATCCTGTTCCAACGTCTGCTCCACTGGCACTGCCAGGCTGACACAGGCCTTGGTTCTGCACTGCAGCATCAGGGCAGACAGGGTTATTTCTGTCTCCAGGTACTCCTCACTTGTGGCAGCATTTAAGCCTAAAGAGCATTTGTCATTTTTCCAGGTTTACTCATAAATCTCTGCTTTGAAATAACTGCTGAACAGTTTTCACCCAAAGGAAACATCCCAGTAAAATAAACAGGATGATGAAAAAAGGATTTGGCTTAATAAAGGCAAGAAGCGAGTTTGTGAGCCTGGGTCAGTGTGCTGCACTCAGGTCAGGCTCCTCCCAGAGCCAGCCTGTTCTGCTGAGTACCAGTGCCAGGACATCCCTCCTGGCTGGGGTTTGCCCACCTTTAAGGCCTTCTGCAGGATTCCAATTGGGAAGCCCTTGGTTGGGTCAGTTGTTAGCCAGAGGCGAAAGTCTTCATGAGGCTCTGTGATTTTCTCCAGGGCCTTTTCCAGATGGATGAGCCACTTCACCAAAAGGTGACAGTTCTGCAACATGAGCCACTGTCCATGAACCTCTGCTTCCTCCAGCATCTGCAAAGCGATCTGAGGAGAGGGGGAGAAGCATCTGTAACTCTCCCTTTACCCTGAGAAGAAACACTCTCTGATGGGCTCGTGCAGTGGGTTTTCCTGCTAGGAAAGTGGTGGTCTAAATGAGTCTGATAGGAGTTCTCCCACTGACTGAAATCACAGCAAATTCAGTCAGCTGTTTAGCTTTGGACATCCTGCCTCAGCGTCCATAACAAAAAGGAAAGTCACGGGAAAGGCAGGAGAAGCAGCAGGAGATTTTTCCGGTAGCAAACACTGTAACTTCCAACTACACAGCAACATCTTCTCATCTCTCCTTTTGAACAGCCAAAAATCTGATTCTGAATCTACCCTCACCCAAACCAGAACAGCAACCAGTCAGCCAAATGGCACCTTTCATGGTCAGTAAAATGTTATTCCCAGACTGACAAATCTGTCAGAACCATGAGGTAACTTAACTCCCTTTAAAATGGAGCAGACCTATGGAAAGGAAATTTGATCAGTCCCAGAGCATGAGGAGCATAGCTTGCAGTTCACACTCGCTGCACACAGCACATCCCCACCCTCCCATCCAAGTTACCTCTTCTTGGCCTTGTCCCATGGCCAGGAATTTGAGTCTATCTGCTTTAAACTCTGTCCTCTCAGCCAGTTTCATGAGGTCACTGACAGGATCAGAGCCAGGACTTAGGATAAAAACCACGGGTGACAAAGGGCTGCTCTGCTGCAGGATGGCGTCGAAGCTGATCACGGGGGGCTGCACATACCTGGGAGGGGAAGAAGCCCAATAATTTGGCTGATTTGCACAGGCAAATCTCACCACGGACTGCACGTGGAAATCATTCAGACACAACCCCTGCTCTGCTCTTCAGGCAAATTACAGAGCCATTGACAAAGCTGGTGACAGCTGCAGCTCTGTGTGAGTGGTGTGGTTGGGATCTGAGGGAGGAGGGTCACTCACGTCTCGCCCATTGTCACCGTCACGTAGTCGGTCACTGCCCGGTACATCCGGTCCACGCGGAAACACCGCAGCAGGAGCAGCTTCTGGAAGTCTGTGACATTGCCCTCATACTGCATTGGCAGTGGGATCTGCTCCAGAGCATCTGTGTCGTACCACTGGCAAGAAAAGACACCACGTAACGCAAATGAATCCAGTGGCTCTGTCAGGGAAATTACTAGGAAAGAGAAAATTATTTGATGAATGAGGGGCCAAGAGACACAATGAAAACAAAGAAAGTCAATCAGCTGCAAGTAAATATTAAAAGTTCAAGGCAATGTAAAAAATCCAACCTTTTCAGTAGAAAGTATTCAAGTCCAGAAACATATTTGTACTTTCACTTTATGTCAACTAATTCTCTTAAGATACAGAAAATAGCATCCCAAGCAAAAAGGTATTAACAGATTGCTTACAGGAAGACTCCTTATAAAGCAAGAAGACATGGAATGAAGCTGAAGGAGGAACAAAGGAAATCTGTGCTTGTCAATAGCCTATAGAATTCACTGCCACAAGAAGATCAAAGTACAATTTAGCAGCACAAAAACACCAGTGAAATGTTGACTGTTGAAATGAACAGAAAAAATTCCACTGACTTCAACAGGGCAAATAACTCCTCTGAGGCATTTGACTGACAAATAAAAATTCTACAGTATACCAGGGAAGGTTTTTTGGTTTGTTTTTAAAATAATATAATCCTTAATTCTTCTGCAAAGAAGCCAATCAGTAACCGAGGTCAAGAACCAAAAAAAGGGCTTGAGGGAAGAAGCCCAGAGAGACATCCCTCCTGTGGAGTGCTGTGACACGTTGCATCACACTTGAACATTTAATACCAGAAGAAAAACTAGCAGAGAAAACAGGATTGCAAAAAAGCACGTACATTTTTCCATACATCTGGATTTTCTTCCACATCATCTGGAAGAGATTCAAATTTCTCAGGAAATAGTTCAGACAAGCGAATTAGGTCTTCCCAGCCTTGATCTGGAAGCCAAGCGTACGGTTTCTTTCGGGCACTCTTCTCCAGGGAAATATTGCCTAGGCACATTCAGAAACCAGAGTCAGTGTCCATGTCAGAAATCCTCCAATGCATGACCACACATACAGTCCCTCTGCACAGAGGAACCAAGAGGAAATTTGTTCCTGGTATTTAATAAGTGTTTGCAAAAGCCAGAGTTTTATCTTTGCAAACATTTCTAAAATTACGTATACACAGTCAGAAAATAACTACAACATAGTCAGAAAATAACTAGATTACTTTCTCATGTAACATCCTAACAATTAGCTAAGATTAAATAGAAATAGCAGGATCCCCAGTTTGTGTAACCCAACACAGTGCAGCTCTCCTCAGTGGGAGAGCTCCCCTTCTCGAGGTGCTGGCTCGTAGTAAATCATATCTAGTCAAAGATCTGTCTTCAAAAGATCTTTTAGCTATTGCTATGTAGGGCTACATACTTACATATAAATATTCACTTTACCTTTCAAAAAGAACTCAAATTCTTCTTGTGGAATTCGGCCTTCAGCTTGTTCTATTTTGACAGTCATATCAAAGGAGAATAGTAACTTGTGCTTCTCGAACAAGCCTACGTTAAAAGGACAGCATTTTCAAAAATCAGCTGCTAAAGCTTGTGGAACTGGAGCAAGCTTCTTTAACATGAATCAGCTGAAGTCAGGGCTTCACCTTTATTTGCACAACACAGCCTCAGCCCCTGGCTAAATGGCACTAACCTGTGCAGCCATAGTTGTAGGTGTTCAAAGTCAGTGTATCCATGATGTTTTTTAACCTCTTAGGAAGAATAGGACTGGGCATGGATTTCCGAAGAGAGAATCCAAAAACCTCTAAGAAGGAGACCAGTGAGAACTGGTACATGATGTTGACAAGTGCCATTTCAGCCAGCACAGAGAAGAGAATGGCCCCTCTCTTGGCAGCTGGTCTGTAGCCATCTCGGAGAAGGTCGATATCCGCCGCGGTCGTCGCAGCCAGCTTCAGTTTCTCAATCACCTGGGCAGACAGGGATTTCATACACCTGTAATCACTGTGCTGACCCAGAGGGGATCTCATACCACAGTAACCAGAGCTGCTCAGTGCCTGCCTGTCTGTGTGACCGTAGAGGGAATCTGGGCAGGTAACTCAAAAGAAGTTGTACGAATTATAAAAATTAAAAGCTAGATAAAATTAATCCCATCCTCTATGAGTAAAGGCAAAGATTTACACAAAATCACGGAAATAGTGGGGGAAAGGCCCTCTGGGAATCTTTAGCTCAACTTCTGCCCAAGGCTTGGTTATGACCACCACTAGATCAGGTCCAGTGCAGATTTGCCCAGCTATGGCCTGAAAACTCCAAGGATGGATTCTTTTGCTTTAGAACTGTAAACAAACATTACTTTTGGTCCTGTTAAGGACTTCCCTGAACATAGGATTTGGTTCTCTGATGAGTAAAATAGTGCCCAATACTAAAAGATGCAACATGTTCATGAGAAAACTCTCCATTTCCTTTCAAACTATTTGCAAGCTTCAGGGCTGAAAGATGAGGCACAGTGAAAAAGGAAAGACTACGTTCTGTTCTTAGATACCCTTCCAAAAAGCCCAGAGCTGGTACCTCAGTAGCTTTGAATTTTGTCTCTTCCAGGGTTTGCACCAATTCCACATTGTCCAACATGTTTCCCGTGGAAGTTGACAGTCCATGAAGGAGAGTGTCTTCCAGATTTTTTAGCAGGTTTTTGTTTTCACTTGTCTCCTGGATGAGACGTTCTCTCTGCTCCTCCAATTCTCTCCTTTCAAAACCCGTAATGACACTGAGCAGCTGATCCTCCAGGCCCTTGAGTGTAACTACAGGGACAACACATGGACAGAGCACAGAGGTTTGTAAGCACAGGACAGTTTTTATACAATTTATTTAATCTCGAGCCTCTCGTAACAGCAATGCAACAGAGTGACTTGGTTAATGGCTCTGTGTATTAATTCTACCAAAGCATCCTCACCTGAGCAATGCAGGAAGAGAGATTTAGCTCAGTTGCAGATTAGAAGAGAGAAGTGAGAATGATTTTCTATCAAATCAGATGCTAAGTATAAAGGAGAGTATGATTTTTTTAGTTTCATCAAGGTTTCCCAGGCCCTAAATTTGTACAACAGCATAATCACTACTTTGTTATTAAGTACACACTTGAGCTTACCTGTGTAATTGATAACAATAGCTCTGCCAAACACAGAGGGAGAGTACTTTGGGTTTGCTAATTTGGTGTTCAGGTACATTTTAAAATTACTGTCATAGTCAATCTCTTTGTCCCCCAGGACAACGAATGCTCGCCCCTGTGCAACTTTGACATTCTTCTCTAAGACATTGTCTATCACAGGGTCAATGTATTCATCAACACTGTGCAACAGGAAAGGAGCTCCATACTTTATGGCCTGTTCTAGCTGTTTCAGGAAATCTGGGTCATTAAAGGAAGCCATCTGCAAGAGAACAGTGGGAAAACATGAAAGGAGGACTGATATTCAATTTGCTGAGCATTATTACTTTGCAGTAGCTGCCAACACTAATGAAGGTTGTTCTTTGCTGCTTTCTGTCTTTCCTCTCATAGATGATATAAACTGCACTTGTACAAAACAGTAAAGGTGATTTTTTTCTGATTAGCTGAGAAGAATTTCAATTTGGAAATTATCCTTTAAAATTCTACCTGTGCCTCTAACTGTGTTTATTGTCCTACGTGGAAGTTCCATCCTGGAGCTGAGATAAATCACAATCTACACCAGCCTTTTGGTTAGACTCCTTCTGCATGTGCAGACAGGCTGAGAGAGCTGGGGTTGTTCATCCTGGAGAAGGCTCCAGGGAGATTTTATTGCACCTTCCAAAGCCTAAAGGGGCTCCAAGAGAGCTGGAGAAGGACTTTTGACAAGCACATTCAGCAAGAGGACAAGGGGGAATGGCTTCAAACTGAAGGAGACCAGGGTTAAATTAGATATTAGGAAAAAATCCTTCCCTGTGAGGGTGGTGAGGCCCTGGCACAGGTTGCCCAGAGCAGCTGTGGCTGCCCCATCCCTGGCAGTGTCCAAGGCCATACTGGATGGGGCTTGGAGCAACCTGGGATAGTGGAAGGTGTCCCTGCCCATGGCCAGGGGTGGAACTAGAAGGTCCTTCCCAATGCAAACCATCCAGTGATCCTGTGATATGTAACCTCATTCAAGGGGACAGATATTTATGCAGCTTTGAAAACAACCAGTAAGGAGGTAAAGCAATCTTCTGTCTTTACCCTCAGGTCATTCTTTTCTTCTTTCTTCTTAATCCAATGTAATGCCTGCTGCTGTGGGTCAATGCAGAGTGGGAAGCGGCTGGAATACGTTGTCAGGATGCCATTCTGGATAGAGAGCTCATCTGGGGGCAATCCTTGGGAAACCCACCTGGAAACAGAATGGACCAAAGGCCAGCCTGGGATGAAAACTCCATGGGAGAGCAGCACATTTCATTTGTCAGCAAAATGATGCAACCCACTGAGCACACTATTGGACACACAAGGACACACACACGGAGTGTATGTGATTATGGGGACAGTGTTACAGCCCAGGCTGACTCACAGACTCATTGTAACTGCACTCCTCAGAGTACTGACCCTTGCCTTAGGTGAGCAATCCTGTGGTAGTTCATATATGGACTACCTGGGTTTAATACCAAACCCACTGAAGCCAATGAAAAGATACCTGATGGGTTATGGAAATATATTTTACAGAGAACTCCTAAAAAACTTCCTAGAAATGGTATTACATGTGTCTAAGTTCACTGAATGTCCCTGGAGCGTTAAGTACAACAGTTTGTTACAACAAACGGCCCCTGTTAATCAGAAGGGAAATAATTTGTCTCCTTCTCTTGACATGAAAGTAAAATTGTCTCTCTCTGGTATGGCTGTGCACCTCCACCCACAATGCCAATTCTATGCTACAATTCAGCTCCAGACTCCCACTTTATAATGTCACATTCAGTGGTCCCTGGGTTTCCTGACTGGACATACCTGCTGACCTCCACCTCGTTGGTCAGGAGGCTCTCTAACTTAAATGGATGGCTGACAGGAATTCCTCGTGAGAAAATATCTTCTTGCCACACTTGATAGAGCATTTCATGACGGAATTCCCAGCTGAAGGCTCCTACATAGCTCAGAAAGGCAGCAGCGAGCAGACAATCTCCAAGCAACTTCACCTTTCGTATTTCTAATTCCTTGAATTCCTCTGTCCACCTGATAGAATTAGATGGGTCAGTCTGCACCAGGAAGATGAAGTTTACGTGCAGAATTTCCTGCTACTTTAGATACGGGTTGAGACAGACCCCCCAAACTTAGAATCAGTTTTCTCTCACTATTATGGTTGCCACAGACGCTGAGTTGATCTGAACCCTCTTCCTTTTAATCTCAGTTATTTTCCAAGAGCTAATGGATATTAGCTCGGAAAAGATAATAGCTCTTCTGAGAAATAAACACCATAGGAAGCAACATTTTCAAAAATGTCTCCACTTGATAGATTTCATCCCTGACACAAGAACCTCTGATGTCAAAAATGATCCTCTTTGAATCTAGACTTACCTCTCATTCTCAGATTTCAAGCCAGCAATGAGCTTGTCAGCAGCCTCTAATCTTCTCTGCATTATCTCTGCTTCTTCTTGTAACTTTTGGTTTTCTTTTATTGCCTGCTCATATTTTTCCCCCAGAGATTTAAGCTCATCCTGAATGGCAGCCAGCTCTGCCTGTATCCTTTCCAGTTCCCGCTTACTTAATTCGTAGTTCCGTTCCAGCCTGGCCACCTAAAGTACATTTTGAAGGAAACATAGGAGTGTCAGAGGACAGAAGGATTTTGGAGAGAAGTATTAAGTTCTCATATTTCTTTTGGTCGTATCATGTTTTTCAAAGTGCCCTGGTAATAAACAGTGTAAGCCAAAATAACTGACACTATCACCCTCCTCTCCCCATCCCAAACACACATCATGGTCTGACACTGCACTTCCAAAGCAGAAAAATCTCCCAGTTTTGTACCCATAAGGAATATTAAAGCATTGGGGGTCAGCAGGACCCTCATGCCCTGACAAAAGGGGAGGTTTGTCTTTTTAATAACGACAGTATTAAGGCTCCAAAAATAGTCAGACACATCATCTAGTGAATACAGTTTCTCTGTAGTCAGTTGTAGATAATCTTTTCTTGACAGAAGTTTCCCAGTGTCATCTGTTGGACATTAGATTTCCTTTGGTAATACAGCTGACTTCCCAGTCATCCTAAAAAATGCTAATCAAAAGGTCTGTTCTTAAGGAACATGGATTTTGTGTACTACTGACCTCTACTCTGTACAAATGCCGTGGGGTTTTAAGTTTTCTTTTAGTAAACAGGTCTAAACTGTGTTTTTCTAAGCATGTTAGATCACAAAATTCCAACTGAACATGTTCCTTCCTCATCTCTCAAGCACTGGCATGGATGGCAACCCACGGCCCAGCATCCTGACACAACAAATACAGTGATTTATGACTGAGAACCTGCCTCACTGCTACTGCAATAGCTCTCCTAAACACAACTTTTTAAGCACTTCAACAGGAAAAGTGGGCAGTCTATGAAATGGTCAAGTATTATCTTTTCCATCAGAATCATGCTTCGACCTTCTCTGAGTTTGATTCCAATACATTTTACCTTTTCTTCCTTTGGCTTGACTGTTTTAACTACATCACAGTAGGTCACCACTGCTTCAGCAAACTTTAACATTCCCAGTCCTGCTCTGCTGATAACTTCCATTTCAGCCCAGGTAGTATTAAGATTCTTTAAGAGAGCTAAATTGGCAAGCACAAAAATATTTCAAGTGAGTTGAATAACTGTGCAAAAACCCTCAAAGAAATAGCTTTTCCTACCAGCAACATCAGCCAATGCTGTGAAAGACAATAGGAAACATTTGATAGAATATTAAAGAGACTCTGTTGGCTGTTCCTGTTAACAAGATCCTAAATTCACTGCAAGTGCCCAGAACAGGAATTCACCTCGCATAGCTTTCACATTGCTCCATGGAATTTCCCTAAAGTCCGTCGTCAACAGAAGTCGCAGGAAGTTTGTGTCAGCCATCATTGCTTTGGCATTCTTCCAGTTTTGCTCTTTGTAACCTCTCATTATCAGAATACAGTCCAGAACAACCTGCACCTGCTTCGGGGGTGTTGCAAAGGACCTGGAAAACAGGTGAAAGAGACAGTGGAAGAGAAAAAAGGAGACAAAGCACACATGATGCCAGACATGGGTACCTCCTGTTAAGAGAGGCATGGCAATACAGGAGCTTGTATGTAAGGCTCAGACTCAGCAAACAAGGGTCTCTCAGTGTATTTCCAAGAGTTTATGCTACTGTACATACAAATGAGTCACCTGAGTTCAGTAACTTCAGCCTTGTCAAGCTTCTCCACCTCCCGTTTGGCAGCTTCCATAATAGGCTTGATTTGGTCCAGTGCTGCCTCAGCCTCCGCCTTCTCCACAGCAATAACTTTATTCTGTTCCTGTATCTCTATAGCTTTTTCTTCACCCATTTTTTTCTTCTCCTCAGCTAGTAATTGTAAAGGCAGGACCATAAATGGATCATTCAAGTTTGTATACAGAGCATATACTAATACACGAATAGAGATTTATTTTTTTGCTGAAAATCAGAAATTACCATCAAGTCAGAACCTTTGTGTTGCCAGCTTGCCTCTGGTTACAGTTACATCACCAGGTCAGGAACAGTTAGTGTTCCACACAACATCATGCACAATCTCTTTTTCCTCCATGTTTCCCTCTGATTTTCCTCTAATACTAAATTCCTGAATCAGAAGTTGCCTTTCTTGCTACTGCCTTTCCCACATTATGCCCTACACTCTGGAAAGGGGAGACAAGGGCAGGCAACCATTGTGTAAAGTACTGAGGGCCAAATGTGGAGCAAAGATGGCAATCTGGGCAAGGCAGGGGACCTGCTCCTCTGGCATGGCATGGGAGCAGCACACAGAACAAGAGGGACACCTCGAGAAGCAGCTGCAGCTCTTCAAGGGTCTCCCACCCCAGCCTAACACAGATGATGTGAGCCCTGCTGAGCCTCTGGGACACTTCAGTAGCTGTAAAGTACCCACCTATTTCTGTGTTTATTTTAATGTCTCGTAACAAAGCCTCACAAGCAGCTGTTTTTTCTGTCAGCACAATCTTCTGCTCAGCAAGTTTCACGTTCAGCTCAGCCAGCTGTACAGCAGCTTCCTTCAGTTTAACCAAGCCCCCATCCAGCCGTTTACATTGTGCTAGGTAGGAAAAAAGGGAGAAATATCAGTGATTCGTTGATTGTGCTCAAGCACACAGCAACAGACAATCTCACAAAGAGAAAATATCCTCAGAGGTGCACTGAGAGGCTTTCCTTTCCTAAGCCTCCCAGCTAAAATGATGTTAATGTCACTTGAGCTGCCACAGTGGCCCTGTGCCACAACTTATTTTCCATATTACACTGTTTATGTTTTATCCTCTTCACAGGTTTCAGTGCCACTGAAGTATGAATAAGAATCGCTGCTTGAGGAAGAAAGTCAAACAAAAAAGGATTTGAGGCGAGCCCATTGTTCACCAGAGTCTGAACATCCACATGTGGCCAGGATTTGGGGTCAATGTCAAAACACAGCCCCACAGCTGTGTGCCAGCACAGCATTTGAGATAGCACTGCTAACACAATTTTTGCATATTCTGGGTAATATGTGGGACTCTCACCAGAACTTCTTTTGGTTTTAAAATATTTAAATCACTTATTGAAAAGGAGGAAACATCTACATAGCCTTACCTAAAATGAACTCATTTTTCTCCTCCAGCAATTTTGCATAAGTATTGATAAAATCAAGGTAATTTTTTGGTGTGACATGATTTCTACGCCTCAGTTTCTCCAGAAATTTCTTGCTGAAATCCCCCACAGATTCATGCACCATGACCATGTGGTCAATCACTGACTGGGAGCTCTCTGGTGGGATGCGTGCGTTGTTTCCTAAAATTGGGCAGAAGAAATAAAAAATTTCAAAGATTTGTGGCTTTTTTCAGAGTGCACCAATTACCATCTTTCTTATGTACAGCTAAGCCAGGCACAAAACAAGTCTATTTTCTGAGGCAAAAAGCAAGACCAAGGCAGAGCCAGAAGGGAACCTCCTGGTAGGCAGCCCACATTGCAGAGTTGGGAACTTGAATTTTAGCAATTTTAAAAATCTATTTGATTAGGAAACTACCATCCAGTGACATTTTCTGACTGGGTTTTTGCATTACCCATTTAGACTCAAGGTAACAAGCAAAATGGGGAGATGAAATTGTGAAATATACAATAACTGCAAAGTAAAGAATATATTTCTTAGGCTATCCCAAGGGTTACTGGGTTGAAATGCTGAAATGTTACATACCCAGAAAGGATTGAGCAACTGCACACAAGGCCTGGGCGGGCCAGGGCAAGAACCAGTCAATACCAGTGTTGTTGACAAGACCTTAAAATAAAAAGACACTGTTATCTGAAAAATTCATTTGTAAAACTAACCCCTAATCAGACAGGCAATCCTCTAATTAACTTTATTTACATCAAGAATTTGCAAATTAGTCTTATTTAGCAACAGAATTTACAACAAAGTCAATACTTCCATTTTGACAGTAAATAATGAGCTTTGCCCCTGTGTCCTGCTGACCCCACTGTACCATTCTTTAGGCTCTACAGGATGCAGTCAAGAGCTACAAGAAGGTATTTTAGGGCCTGGCTTAGCATTCCCACTTGTACCCATCTTTCACATGTCTCTTCTGTCTCCCAGGACCCCTTTCAGCCACCTGCAGCACCTGCCAGGCTCAGGTGTTTTTTCTCTGCATGGGTGTCCCTCTCACCATGCCCTTTTTCTGCTCTAGATACAAAAATGTTTCTCTTACTATCATCCTAGTTTCACAATGATTTAACACCACGCTTTCTGCTGTAAACTACAGAAGAGAGGCTGCAGACAAAGGCTGAGTACTTCCAGTTCAGTGAGAATGACCAATTGATTTCTAGCTGTTCAGCTGGAAAATGAACTGATCTGATAAATGCTAATCAATATTGTTCACTGATAAGTGGTAATTAGCTGGAAAAAAGTCATGCCATGCAAATCCTTAATCACGAAACCTGCTCTGCTTAATTTTAGCTGCCAGACAGCTCTCAGCATCCACTGGAGATTTTCTCTTGCCTATAAATCCGTATTTCACAGGGAAGGGACTAAGCAGTGTGTACAATTGATACCTGGGAAATTTCTGCACCACGTTCTCAGGTCCTCCCCAACTGGGGACATTCCCAGGACAATGTGAAGGTTGCTTGCACACTGGCTTACGAAATATTGCCAGATACTCTCTTTAGCTGGGCCCACGCCAGCTCTAGCAGCATCTTCTCCAATCTGACTTAGAATGGAGTCTTTTTCATCATCTGCAAAAAGGGCTGGCACCATTCCTGTAACATAAGGACAGAAGAATGCTAGTGAGAACAACCAGTAAGAGGAAACCATATGGCTGGGGATAGGGCAGATGAGAAACTAATTTTAAACTTAGTTCTGCAAAAATGATTCTGAGTAGTTTTGAATGAACCAATTCATCTCTCTGTGCTTCTCCTCCTCCCCATAGCCCTCATGGAAAATAGGCCATACTTGAGATTTACAGGAATAATTAATGCATTTTTGTTTGGGCTTCAGCAACGTATACAAAATGCCACAGGAACATAAAGTACTTTTAACTCTGCAAAGAAAATCTTCATTGGTGTCTATGAACCATCAGTCCACATTTTTGTTCTCTCAATCTTGTGGCAAATACTCATAAGTAACCTAATGACAGACCAGGGACAGGGAAAACTAGAACAAGGAAAGGGATAAAATTAACTCATCTGTTCTCATATCAGACTGTGGAGGAACTTCTATAGAGAGGGTGGTCACACAGTGCCAGCTGCTGCTCATTTCCAGATGCTTCATTCACTAGAAGATACCAAACTACATTTCAGGACATATAGACATAAATATAGGTATGAACAGTTGCTGCAGTTCAGGTGAATGCTATTCAAAAGCCAGTTGAACAACAGGTGGGTTTGTGGCCAAATGCAGCTAAAGTTTCCCTCAGTCTTGGATGAAATCTGAGACTCCTGCAGCATCATCACCAGCATGAATGAACGCTATAACCTCTCCAGACACTTATAAATGACTGTAAGAAGATTCCAGAAAGCCATTACTAAGGCCAAGATCATTTCAGGTAGTACTGAAAGGTGTAACTAACTAGAGCAGCAGAGGACACAGGTGAACCAGTAACAGCTGTAGCAAGGGTACAGCTGAGATGATGAGTCCCAAGCAGAGAGGCTGCCAGTGGCACCTGAAGTCAACATGTTGTTGATGAGTTCCAGGAAACTCTCTTCTGCCACATGGCCATCTGTAAACAAGAAGACCATTGACTTGTCCTCAATACCCAGCTTCTGGTACAAATTTTTCAAATCATCTCGGAAATTATTTTCTCCGTATCCTCGACTCAAGATGATCTCAAATACCTAAGGATAAAAACATACACTGAGAAGACACAGATGGACCCAAGACATGATGGTAACTCTGAATTTCAATTAGACTGAAAAGGGGGGTTGGTTTGGCCCCAATCATCAGTAAATGTTTCGATAAGTATCGATAAAATAATGTACTACATTCTTTTTTAAAATTACATTTATACAACCCTGCAGGTTTGCATTTTCAAAATTGCTTTGTGTTCATCCTCCTTTTTTGTTCTTTCCTTCCAAGCCTTTGTAAGTAAAGTGCCTCTGAGAGGAACATTTCCTTTCTGAACTAATACAGTATCAATCATGAGGCTCCTCAAGCAGTACTGGAGTGCTGCCGTAACACGTGTAAGTATCAACAGCAGTAGTTAGGGACCATTAGTTGTTCATCACCAAATCCATCCTTGTTTTCTTTCCCCAGTGCCAAAACCCAGATTCAGGCACTGACAGCTTCCTGCCCAGATCACACACAGCCATCACCTTGGACCTCCTGGCAATCACCTCACCCTGGGTTTCTCTCCACAGGGACGAGCTGCCAGCCTGATCTCGTCCTGACTGACTGACTCACCCCCATCCCAAGTTTAATTCCAATCACAATATCACTTTCCTTGTCTTTTCTCACAGGGTCACCAACCTCACATCCAGCTGTATAAGCAGCCAGCCTCGTCAGGGACTGCTTTCCTGAGCCTCCCACCCCAATGAGCAGGGCGTGCCCGCGGTCCATCCGGATGATGCGATGGATACGGATTAAATGCTCCAGAGCATCGTCAAAAAGAACCAGATTCATTTTAATATGATACTCGTTGTAGTCATCCAAAATCTCCTTCAGAGAAAGGTGAACAGAACGTTACTAGGAGACCAATGAAACAATTAATAACATTGAGAAAACAGCCCATTCAGCAGCATTATTCCTTTCCCGTTCCTCAGGGAAAATAAACTATTGGAAAACACTGCTGACTCTGTAGCTGATCCTCAGTTTTCATCAGTGCAAACCCCAAATGGGCATCAAAGCCCATAAAGTTCTGTGTGCACACAGAAGAGAACAGATTTCCTGCAGTTTGGGGCAGGCTCCTGCCCGTGCCTGATGCACTCTACCTTAAAGAGAGCTTTTGCTATATCATAGTCTTGGATATCTTCATAAATACGAGGTTCTGCAACATTCAGTGCTGTTCTGAAATCTCCAAAAAGAACTGGATCCCTCATGACCTGCTCCAATTCATCTGGGAAATGCTCTTCAACCAAGGTTTTTATATGGCCTTGTACCTTCAAGGATATGAAATGAGTCAGGCAACACAACAAAGCATTTGATTGTGAATCCAAGAATACTTAGAAAGGTAATAATGCAGATTCTTGCTCAAATGCTGATTTATTTCAAGGCGATACTTATGTCACTAGAAGACCCAAAGATTACAGCTGCCTTCTGAGTTCTCTGTACGATCTAAAATGACCTAGTAGGCAGTTCAAGAATGGTTCAAGCCAATCGACTGTAGAACATGAAAACAAAATAGGATAAGCCTTTTAAATAAAACACCTTCTCATATATTGGCATAAACAGCATATTAATAAACTTCCCTTTTCAGCATTCATAGATGTCTCACCAGAAAGATTTCTCACCAAGCTTCAAAGTCTGCACTAATATTCTGCGTTGTGAAAATCGAGCTGGAGATGTATCTTTGTATGTTAGGGGAGAAAGTTAACTAGAAAAATCTGAAGCCTTCTTGACCTATCTCTTTTCATCTAAGAAACATCCAAGGCAAAGCAAGTTGCTTATAGATGAGCAGCCTTTACCTCAATTTCTCTCCTAAATCTCAGGGTTTAAAATTGGCATTGTTCTCTTTTGTGTTTTAAGATACAATTTGAAGAGTTTTCCAATTTGCGTAACAGCCAGAACTGAATCCACTGTGTAAGAACTTGGCTTTTATCCTTTTTCCTACTTGATTGTACAGTCACATTCCGGTACAATCCTCCCTGAAGGAAAATACTGACTTGAAGTGATTTCCTGCATTTTCTCTTGTACTTCTCTCACACTTCGTCACCCGTACTTCTGCCAATCAATTTTCCTGGACAGGCAAACCAAGTGATACTTTCCATTCCTTCAGCATATCTGCTTTCTTAGTCTGCCATAGTCTCACTGTTTTAGGGAAAAACCTTCCATGGGCCATCTTTTAAATTAATGAGCAACATATTATTGCTTAGACAAGTCTGCAGTCAGACTGTAAGACCTGAGTCCAACACTTGGTAGTGTTGCTGTTGCAAATTAATTGCCATAATAATAGTCAGTGACTACTAAAAAATTGAAAGAAATTACTCACCAATTCTTTGTCTGCTTCATTAATCAGCCTGTCATGGAAAACCCTCAGGCATTCATTTCTCCAAACTCTCACCATCTGGGTCACTGTGTGAAACCTAAAATAACATCAGAATTTCAGACTGCACCAAATGAGCTGACATGATTCCTAAGGCCATATGGTTAATAACAAGGACCGAATTCTGGACTGACCTTTTTACTCTTTATGATTTGGTTCTTTCCATAATAACTAATTTGCTTGCATTTTTACCTCTGGTATCCTATTTAACAGAGACTAATGCATCAGTGTTTGGTATCGAGAGCAAGATCACAATTTAGGATGTTCTATTTCTCACTGTGGTTTAATGAAAACTGACCAAATGTGACTGATTTCCTGTACCAAATTACCTCATTTTCACCCAGATTCAACCCAAAAAAATAGGTGTGGGATCACTAATGACAATTTTTCTATTCTTACCTCTCAGAATCTGTAAGAACAAGTCCATTATAGACCCTGGAAAGATCCCGCAGGTTAAAAATGTAGTGGAATTTGGAAGGAGTAGGGGGTAGGTCAGTAACAATCATTTTATAAAGTTCCAAAGTACACAGAGTAATCTTGTCAGAGATGGCTGATATGGACTCATTAAAGGCCTGCAAACGTGAGAAAGAAGAGGTGTTTTCATGAGACTGCCCAGACAGAACTCAATGCTTTTAAACATAATCTGCCTTTCAGCTTTTAAACCTGCTTGGTTCAGAAATTCTCTGTAGTCTGAATATTCTGCAGTTAAATGTTTAGGGCAGGCTCCATCTTCATTCTGGAAGCTGCTGAGTGCTCAAGATAACATCAAATTCAGTGACTGGAAATCCCACAAGATTTCTATAGTAGAAAAATTAAACTGCTTTTTTTTTAATCTAATGTTGCAGGTGCCTTGCCAGTAATGCAGTCTGTTGCATTATATTACATTTTTCACACTCATTCAGGAAAGAGTTTGCTGATCTTCATGTATTTGCTTACAGGAAATGTAACCAAATCATTCGCACATTTCAACCTATGAAAAGCACCAGGTTTATAAATTACCTGCTGGCCTGAATGTTTACATATTACACAAGACTTTATCTAAACAATGTAAAACTCGTTGAGAAAGAGAAGAGGAAAAGAAAAGTTTGTGTGCGGTTCTAGGTATAAAAAAAAAAAATGGTAACAAAGATTTCAGGTCTTGCAACAACATAGAAATAAATGTCTATTTAAAAACAATACACCTGTTGAGCAATCCTTTAAAAACAGTGAAATTACCGCAGTGTGGCCTTTCAGGATGGAGAAGTAGATCAAATTCAGTGATTGCTCAGAAGGAAAAGGGATGTTAAAAACACTGAAGAGTGACATGAATCGAGGGTCAACTTCATTCCGACCTCCTCCAGCTTTGCCCATGGCAGCAACAAAACCCAGGTCCCGAAGAAATTTAATGTTCATCTCTTTCCCACGATCGTACATGAAACCCTTCTCCAGCAGCAGCTTCAGCAGGGCGATGGGCTGCTGTGTGCCATACTCATCAACCTGAGGGGTACACAAGAGTCAGGGTACATCAAAGCACAGTACATCAGCTCACCAATTACTGCTTTCAACATGTGAGTATTGTGTTCCATACCCAGGAGAACGTTACAGGGACTAAGGGACACTTTGTAGAGCTCTGGCACTGATTGTGAACACTCATCCCAGTGTCTCCTATGGGAAAAGTGCCTCTTCTCTGAGATACACTAAATGAACATGGATTTTGCATGCAGGAACCATATCAGTGCCACCCCAAATGTTTCTATACTACCTTGCAAAACTATTGACAGCTTACCCTTGGCATATTCATATCATCCATGAACACAAGGAGACGTTTTCCCATGGGAGGGCCAAAAGTGTCTTTAGTTCGTTTTTCTACGTTTGTCTCCAGGTTTCTCTGAATGTCCATGGATGTTGTACGAGAAGAGAAGTTAATTACCAGCAGCAGCTGCAAACAGGAGGAGATGATAAGAATGGATTCTAACCTGTTTTGTCATTTTTTCTTTTTTTACTAGAGCATTCAAAAATATTTTTTATATTAGCTGCCAGACATACAGGAAATGCTTCTCAGGTCCATTATTCACTTGAATTACAGATGACAAAGAAAAGTAAGCCCATCCTTAGCACTTTGATGATATATTTTTACTTTATATAATTGAGTCTGTACAAGGTAAAAGAGGAAAAAGCATCTGTGATCTTGAAGGGTTTTTAAATCAGTCACACACTTTGGGCCTGGAGCTTGCAGTCACATTACCCAAGTCAATACTGCAACCCACAGACTCAGGCTTCACAATGCAAACTTAACACAAGGGCAAAGAATGAAAATGCAGCTTTACAAACAGGGTAAAATGCCTCACACGTACATTAAGGTCTTTGTCCAGATTGTTTAGGAAGTTCTGTGTAGTTGCTGTCTTAGATGTACCCGATTCACCTACAAGAACAACTGGGCGTTTCACTTTCACCATCTGTCCCAGTAACCAAGCAGTGCGTGTGGTATCCACTGTGGGCACTGAAAAAGAGCAGGAATACAATCACTGGCTAAATGAAAATGCACTACAGCTGGGGATTTATATTTATAGAACAGTGCTGGAACACACTCTCAAGGTATTAACGTGCAGTTGCACAAAGACATAATCTGAATTATCAACTCACTAACAATGCTGAAAGAAAATTTTAATTGCTTAACCATCTCTTTTCAGTCTTTGTCATTGGGATCTTTTCTTACATCTATATATACTGAAAAAGAAGTTATCTTTCATATAGGAGGGTCATGGTTTGGCTAAATTCCATTTCATCCCTATTTCAAGGATATAATCTGGATTTATTTAGATCATAAGCATTTTCCCAGAACTCCACAGAGATGATTTTTTTTCTGTGCAAATAGCCTGCATTTGGAGCAACTTCAGAGATCATAAATTTATCTCTCATATCAGTGATGTTAACCTGGGCTTGCTGGAGTATCACTGTAAATAAATGTGCCTAAATTTGTCCTTAACTATGAAAAGCACAGTTAGGCAATGTCAACCAATAACAGCCCTAAGAAAGTAATTTTTATCTACTGAATACCTGAAACACGAGCTGATGTTTTCCTAGAATTTCTGGTAGAGCAAACTGTGAATCTTCTACTATTCTTGATTTTTAAAGGCATTGTTAGCTCCTAATAAGCCCTTATTAACTGAAACATGCTTTCATCCTATCCTCAACTTTTTTATTACACAATGCTATAACACATCAACTTTATTACTGCTAAACTACTATGACAAGAACTTTAAAGAAACTGATTTGTGCCATCACAAGAAACTGAACCTGAGCAGATGACCTTCAGTATAGAAAGAAGATGTCTCATGTTAAGTGTCATGCATTCAGTGATGGCACATCATGATTTAAAAGCACATCCTCACTGTATTTTATCTTATACTCACCTAGAATGTCAAGAAATTTCATTTCAGGATCATGAATATATTCAGGAACAAGTTGTGTCCAAGGTACCCACTTTTTTTGAGATTCATCAAAATGGAAGTCATACAAAGTTGGCAGCTGACCTGCAAACCATTAAGCAACAGCAAGTTTTTTAGGACGCTAAAATATTTCCTAAGAAAAAAATCTGATTGAGACAAAAATGAAGGGTAAGATTACAGACCAAGCTGGGCAACACTTTGTTCTACTTACAAGTCATTTAACCCCCTAAGGCATCAACCAAAATTCCTCCACTCCAGCACCTTCATGAAAACTATCACTTTTCTATAACAATGAATGGGATTCAGATTAAATTATGACAAGATCCTACCTGGCAGCTCCCCTGGCTTAGCCAGGACGTTCTCACCCTGAACAACAGTCATGCAGGAAACACGTTTAACGTTTTCATCAAATTTAATTCTCCCAGCATCAAGAAGAGAAGCACCTAAGGAGCAATACAAAGCTTCCAAGAAAAAACACTCTAGAACATCAGGATTTTCAGGCTGTACCAGCAGGACTTCCAGCATCACAGTCAACTGCACGATCTGTTGGAAAAAGGACAAATCTGTAAACAAAATTGCCATTTAGATACATGAAAACTCTTAATACGTTTTCAGCTGATTGCTGGTGTTTTGTTCCTACAGGTGAATCTGCTGCTATGTGCATCAAATTCAGCAGAAGAGCATTGTTAGGAGCTGATTGGTTTGGTGTCTCTGTGCTCACCAGTAGCAAACTAACATTTCAGCACAGACTGTGCTTCCTTTGGGAAGGTTTTCATTCCATTTTCTTTTTAGTTAAATGTGTTCAATCTTTATTCTCTGTTCCTTACCATATTTAAATCTGTTTGAGGAATAATGGTCTTCAGCTTTCGTTCCTGTCTGCCATCCACAATTCCCTCCACAATCATATCAATAAGGTAGGGCACATACTTTTGAAAGAGACGGTCCAATTCCACTCTCTCTTTCTAAGGAACACAAAAAAGGCAGTAATTCAGCTGGAAAGAAAAATTTTGACAGCAGAGCTTCCCATCAATACCTGCCTGACCAGGTATGATTGCTCTTGAAGGAATCACATCTACTAAAGGCAGGGTACGGTCACATGAAAAAATGTGGTTCTGTTGTATGGACTGGGTGTTCAGCAAGTGTTCAGCATTCACGAGGTGGTAACAACTAAGTTGTCTTCCTTCAGCTCCCTGTGGGCTTGAGTTTTTAAACTAAATGTAAGAAACAAGGACCTAAGCAATCTCACTGTTAACTCTTGTCAGAAAAACCAGACTGCCTTTACATGGGCTTTTTCCAGCTGTCTACAGTTCAGTGTTAAATACAAATACTCACTGAACAAATGCAGGAATTCCCACCTCATTTTCTCTTTCTTTGACCCACTTCTGCCAGTAGGGCTCATATCTCAGATTTTTAGGATCTACAAAGACCATTCCGCAGCGGGATACTGTGGCAGGAGATGCATACTGTAAGTCCCCAACCTATAAAATAATCACACAAGATAATGATACACAGTAACTGCTTTTCAGACTTTGGGCCCCATCTGTATCTAACCCTTCCCTTGTATTAAATGGTACAGTCATTTCTTACCTCAAACAACAAAGCACAATGTGCCTGAAGCCTAATCCGCTCCCCGTTTGCCAGGGTCAGTAACTTGTTGTCATCCATGACAGAATTCATGTTTTCAACCCAGAGAGCATCCACATCTCCATCAAAGAGAATGTACCTGTGTACAAGAGCCACGGGGCACTGACTGATCTCTGATTTTGCTAACATATTTCTGAATTCAGGAGTGTCACCAATGGTGTCAGTGTCAGTCCACGTATTTTGAAGTCTACCATTCGTTTTTTATAATTGCATCGTTTCACTGAGGCTAGAAATTCAGAGGAGACAGAAAGATCCCTAGGCACTTTCTATTTATTTAGCATTTGTTTTTTTAAATAGTGCCATATAACTTTTTTTTTTAATTTATGTAAACCCCAGGATCTCATAACCACCACAATGATTTCCAGCTGCCTACCTTCGCTCTTTCTTGTCAGTGGGTCTGTTGATATCCCGAAAAATGTTTGACAGGACTCCATCTGTCCAGTCTCGCGTGACAGGGTCAAGGATCCCATAGAGCTCAATCACACTCATAGCTTTAGGGTTCAGTATGTAAAGCTTTGTCAATAATCCCAGCCTAAAGATACAGCAAGAAAAGCAATAGTAACATGTCACGCTATCATCTCATGTTATCCCAGGCAAATACTCTGGGCAGCTGTTGATCCTGCTGTGACTAGACAGGGCTGAGTAATACAGACTGTGCCATTTTACAGCCTGGTTTACATCCCATACTCACTTGTTTTGGGCCTGGCACAAGGTGTTAATAACAACTGTCTTGCCACCTCCAGTAGGTCCAACCACCATTGTAGTGTGACGAGTTAACATTGTCTCATACATCTGAACTACTTTATCCACCTGAAAAATAAACATGGATTCAGTAGACTACTGTCATAACTCTTGTGGACAAGGTTAGTGCTGGTCTATATCAGATCATCTTTCCTGGAGCCACTCCAGGGTGCAACAATGCACCTGCAGCCTCATGTTTACAACAAAACCTCAAGCAATTAACATTTTTTATACCTGGACTGGTAGAACAACATAACCCCGTTCTTCCAGCACTTGTTCCACAGCATCATTAAAGTCAGGGTAGCGGACTCGAGGGCAATCCAGGCCAGGAAACAGGTCAGAGATCAGGCCAAGGAAGAGAGGTACATCTTCAAACACAAATTTAGGAAGATTCATATCTCGCAGAGCTCTCATTAGTACAACTTCCTAGACAAAACACAGAAAAATCAATCTTTAACAAATAGTTAACTAATCAGCTAAAATGAGGTACTTTTTACATCTGTAAAAACTATTGCTTGATTATTTCAGCACAGCTTTTAGAATGTTTTTTTGTCATTGGTTCCTAGTGGAAGCAACAGAGGTTATTTTATATGGATTGAGTATATCAATAACTAAGAATAATACACTGCCTTTTTCTACCATGTTAATCAAATGCCAAATGGCTGCAGTGGCTCACACCACAGCTTCCCTGAGCTGGAGCACTCACTGTTCAAAAACCAGTTTTTGCTGGAGAGATATTCATCTGGCTATTTGCATCCTGGACTTAACAAGCAGGAAAATCTCTTTTCCATAGATTTCCCTACTTTGACTGGAGTTCTAATGGCAGAGAGCACAATGAAACTCAATAAGAACAAAGTGAAATAATAAGACAAATAACACCAATGTTCCTATTTCCAAAGCAGACAAATTCATCAGATGGGTAAACACATCCCCTTCCTAATGAAAAAGGATTATGCCCAGTGTAACTAAGCAGCAAATCTACCTCACTGAGGTCTGCTGATCCTCTTTTCAATTCTCCAGCCATCACCAACACTGACTTAAGGGCCCTCAGTCCAAAATCGTAGTGATGTTGTTTAGAAAGCTGTTCCCTTGCCAGCTTGTACAGCACTGTCATCTTTTTGGCAAGGACCTGTTCGAGATTTAATTTAAATGATCACAAATCGGGACATTGCTACTGGCCATGCAAACATGGGTGGGTACATGGGTATGGGTAACAATAGAATTTTCTTACCTTTGCTGTAAGGAACCCTTCAGAAAACAGCATTATTTCACAGATCTGCTGAAGATCTGGTACAATAACAACCACAGGCCTGAACAGAGCTTTTACAGACTCAGGGAGCTCAGTCCGGCCAGCATAACCAGGATTCATTGTAATGAAAATGCCAATACGGCTGTCAAGGGAAATCTCCTGTCCTTCAAACTGAAGGCATAAGAAAATATTAGAACAATGTGAATTAGGAACTAAAAAAAATAATACTATCTGCTCAAAGAGAAAACCAGTAATACTGGGACACTCATTTAGGACAAAGTGATAAAATATTTAGCTTTAGACAGTCATCCTGATACAAACAGTGGGATGAATGTACCTTCTTTAAGATATTTCACAAGCCTCAAATTTTCTGTCTGAGGTTTTTGAATACCAATAAGCATCAGTAAACAAAGCCTTAGTAAATAAAGCCTCACAATCCATATCAAGTTAAATTACTCCTGTTCCTCATTACCACTAGACTATTACCCCATTTACTTGCTATTATCCTATTAAGATCACTTTTATCTAGCAAAGGATTAGGCAATCAGCAAGGATTTAACATCTTTCAACCCAAAAGTGCATACTCAGGAGTTTGAAATGTTCAGCACAAAGGAATTACAGAAGCAGCAGCCCTTTGATCTAGTGATGGAGTCTAACCCTGAATCTTGGCCTGAAAACCAAGATCAGCCTTCACAATTACTCCTCTTTTTTAATGTTTACCTGAAATCTTGTCCACCGATTCATTAAAGCATTTCGAATCGTCTGAATCTGGGAAGAAATGACTGAAAGCACGGAAGCATCGATGCGATTGAATTCATCAAAGCATCCCCATGCTCCACACTGGGCGAGGCCTGAGAAAATTTTACCCATTGCCTAAAAGAAACAACAAGAAAAACTTCTCAGCAGTGAATATACAAAACATTCACCATCAAAAAACTTTGGAATACGCTAAAATTCTTAATGCTGGATAAACCTCTGGATGTTTATCAATCAATCCATCATAGGGTCTTGCAATAATTACTTGCCAAGTGCAGATTGTCTATCATAAGCTTCAATACATACCATACAGTCATTGCTCCCCTGCTCGAAAGGGCCTGAAATTCCCTCAGGAATTTATCCAAAATTAACATTTTTTACTAAATTTAATTATCAAACGGTGTGGTATCTCTAAGGGAGGTACTTATGCAGAAGTATGTCCTTATCATGGGCACTGATAGAAAGCAGAAATTGGCATTTTATCAGAGAACACAGATCTTTAACTCTTACTTTGAAGTCCATGCCTTCTCCACAGTTTGTCACTACGCACAGCAAGCCCAGTGCTTTGGCCAGATCCTTAGTTGTTTCTGTCTTCCCTGTACCTGCTGGCCCTGCTGGTGCTCCTCCCAAAAACATTGATAGAGCCTTTGAAGACAGAACAAAAAGCAAAACAAAGCTTGGATTAGATTTTTGTTAGGTTGGTAACAAAGCCACAAATGAACTCTTGGGTACAAAAAACCTTAAACTTTATCTGTGAACACTTTCTACATTGTCTTTGCGGCAACGAGGTCAGGATATCACGACCGATTTCAAACATCTTAGCGTTCACACCGGCATCTGGGAGACAGCAGGAAGAGGCAATAAAACAAGGATGTGACTAAGAACAACGAGGGCTTGTTAGCAAAACGCCCTTGCAGGTGCACCTGTGTGAGGGTGAGGTAGATGCGGTCGGTGAGCGGGGTGATGACGAGGCGCCCGTTGAGCCCCATGTACTCGTAGCCGTAGGAGAAGGCGCCGGTGCACTGCCGCACCGTCAGCTCGTCCGGCTCGCGCTCCCAGTAGAACCGCAGCTGGCTCTCCCACTCGAACTCCTGAGCCTGCAGGATGCTGCACGACACAGCTCGCGTGAGCCGAAAGGATGGCAATGCACCTCGCACATCTGGGATTTGCTCGGGAGCTGGAGGTGGTGTTTACCTGTCTCTGACGAATATGTCGATGATGTCTCTGGCGTGCACGTCGATGATGAGAACGGTGTTGTATTTTTTCCTGTCGTTTTTGCTCAAGGGCATTGTAATGCGGGTAACCAGGTCATCGATTTGCTTGTGCATTTTTTTAGCGTAAAATTTCATTGCCTGCTTTTCTCCCTTTTTCACTTTCCGAAAGACATCCTCTACCTCCCAAGTCCACCACACTTGATTAGCAGCAAGCACCATCATGCCTTGGAAGAGCAACATCCAATCAACTCTACGGAAAACACATTTAGTGAGGGAGGCTGAGTTACTGTTTATTTCAAGTAACTGATCAGGAAAGAAAAAAAAACCACAACAACAAAAAAGAAGTTCCTCCTGTTCCTGCAACACCTACAACACAAGCCAAACTTTTCAGAGATATACAGAATTCTATTGAAGTATGCTGCGGGATTTCAAAAGCCTAGGAAGTATTCTGATAGAAAAGCTGCCTGTTCCATGTATAAAACTGCCAGGTGGAATTCATCACGAGAAAAACATACTGAACACACAACACCAAAAATAAAAACCCAAGAATTAGGAAAATAGATATGAGGGATTATACATTCTTCATGGCTAGTTAAAATAGTGCTTATGAATGTATTCATATCCCTCCATATAGAGAAATACCAACTAAATTGTGTAGCAATTTTAAAATTATGCCTTAACTTTTCTATATCACTACATGCTCATAACAACGCATCAGGTTATTTGCATTATCCTTCACACTGATTGTTTCACCTGCTTCTGTCTTCACAATATCGAAAAATGGCTTCCTTGGTGAGGCGCCTGTTGGTCCGTCTCATTTCCTCCAGCACTACCGTCATCCAATTCTCCACTCTGCCCACGGCAGGGACATCCTGCCGGAACTCCATCACCTCCCCCTCAGCTGAGATCATGGCTGTGGCAATCTTCTCGTCATTGTCACCGTCCTGGAACCTCAGCGAGGCTATGTTATCAAACATCTGAAATGCACCGACAAAGAAATTCACCGGCATTTCAGGAACAAAGTCTCCAAGATGTAAGTGTATGCAGCCGCCAGCTCTCCTCCAGAGAAACGGATCTGACCCCAAGTAATCAAATACAAACGCTGATGTACAGCCCAGCAGCACAACTGCAGAATATCAAGGAAATAATCAGGCCCAAATGACATTGATTTTTTTTTTCCTAGAAAATAAAATATTTAGGAGGAGCTACAATCTATGAGGAAACTTCTTTAATGACAGATCATTCTGGTGTATCCTGAATATTCCTCTATCATAACTGCCACAAAACAATGTGAGAGCCAGGAGAGACTGTGAATCAGACTTGATCTGGTTATTCAGCAGCTTCTTCAAGATGCTGCCAGGATGCTCTTCGAATGCAAAAAATATTCACGCATCCTTATGAGCATGTACAGTACAGTCTGTTAAACATTTTAAAGCACCTAAAAGCACAAGGCACTGTGGAAAGCCAGACATTGTACCTTTATCATGTGTTCCTGGACACAGAGTGCGCTGCTGCTGCCAAGGATACTGAGCAACTCGTCATCAGATATAAAGAAAAACCTCGGGAAAGCATTTCTCTTGGAATCCAAATAATCATTCAAGCTTTTCTGGCATTTCTCCAGCACATCGTTTATATGATGGAGGTCTGACAGACGATTTGGGGCTTCACAGCAATTTTTTATCATCGGGTCTTTTACAGTTTCATCCATTATCTATACAGGGAGAAAAGGAAGTTTGGAAAATGTTAAACAGCAATAGGTTATATTAAATTATATTTAATTAATGACAAAGCATGTGAACAGCACAAGCAATACAGGTTCTTATAGAAGTGAATCAAAGATTTTTAAATGGTTTTGAAGTGGTTTTGTGGTGCTGCAGTGCTGTATGAAAACATGAAGGTAGTGTGTTTATGGAGATACAACTGTAAAAGCAAGTGTAAGCCAGACAAGCCTGTATTCCCAGTCAGGCCAGCTTAAGCACATACCTGACTTTGCTCCTGTACACAGAGGCAGTTCAAGGAGTGATCAAACATCATATTTCAAAATCACAGTACTCTCTTAATTTTGCAGATGGGAAACAGAAAAGTAAGCCATATTCATACCAGGAATATGTGTCCAGTAGGGGAACAGAGGCATGAAGCAGAAAAGCCTCTTTAGCATGTACATAGGTCCTCAATCAATAGGAACACATCTAAGCTTCTTCTTACCAAGGTAAAGGTAAAAAGATGTAAACAATGAAAGGAAAAGGAGATTCTGCCTACCCCATGCTGCCAGTCAAGGATCTCACCTCTGCCCATCTTAGCTAAATCAGGAGAAGTCTTCAGGTTATGACAGATGTGAAGTAAAACACAAAATTCCTGGGCTCCCCAATCTCATATTCAATGAATATCGTTCTCAGTATTACACATGTCACAGAAGACTATAAGTAACTATGGAACTGGAAGCAAAATGCACTAAATAATTATGCTGATCACAAGACAGTTACTTGCCTGTTTAAACATTGTGTCTACACGGTCAAATATTTTTACTTCCTCCGGAAGCTGTGATCTGATATCTCCACCAACAAAAATGCTCTCCAGGTACATCCATTTTCTCTGAACTGATACCCAGATCTGAGAATCAAATGTTGCCGTCAGAGGAAACAGAAGTACAATGGAAAATTTGGATTATAAATAATAAACATTAATTATTTAGTCCAGCACTTTCCTCCTACCTCACTGACTTCACCAATCAATGACAGAGTTTTTTCCCATTTTTGAGCAGATGAAAGAAAAGGACCCACAAATCGACTGCCCAAAATGCTCTGAAGATTGACATTGTTGTCATCAAGAATCTCTAGAATTTCCTCTACAGATCCCAGAATAAAGCCTCGTGTCTCAGTGCCTTTGGTGTACACTTCTACAGGGAATTTCATATTTTCCCATGTTTCTATTATTTCCTTCATTCCCTGCATGTGAACATAAAAAGATGCATATTTCAGTCTTCAAAAACCGGAGATCTATAATCTTAGCAAAAAAATGAAACAGCTAATCCAGCAAAATTTTTGCACAGATTTTTTAACTCAGGTTTATAAAGAAGGGTCCATTTCAAAGCATGATAGCAAGAGAACAGATCCTTCTTCAGATCCATTTTCATAGGACAAACTTTCTTACTGTAATCATAGAAATCCAGTATGCCACTGCCAAACCCAATCCTGCAAGGATCCTGTGTCAGTAGGAGCTCATTAACAGAGCTATAGATCTTAGTTCAGGTAGTTCATGGCAGCTCCCTGAAGATGGCCAAACTTGCAGTCATGCCAATTTAAAAATCCTAAATAAAACTGATTGTTGCCATCCTTGTCTTTTTAGTTTTATTATGATTCTAGAATTCAATACATTACCTTCTCAATGCCAAGCTCTTTAACAGCAGTTCCAACTATATCACTGATAACCTCGGCGTGTCTGTGAAGTTCCATGGCAAACATATTTTCCAAAGTGAATGTTTCTGTTTTCATTTCAAACCTTGTTCCTGTTTTCTCCATAAGGTCTTCCCAATGCCTGTTTTGAATGGACACATCAGTTTAACACCATGATACAGTAAAAAAGAGAAACAACTGTAACAAATAATAATGAACTCATGTTTAGCCCTCTGCTGTTTAAACAAGAACTACTAGTTTGAATACATAAAGTATCCCAGTCATTGCAGCACCTTTCATGCTATCACACAAGTTCATTAGGCAGAAATAAAGTTCCAAGCTCCAGGACATGGCATGACCCCCGTAATGGAAACTGAGAGTTCTAACAAAACACATCAAATACTTCTATATACAGTGGATGTAAATAAATCAAAACAAACCTTTCTCTTAAAGCTTCATTTTTCAAATCAAGCAACAAAGGAATGGAGTTTAGAAATGCCTTCAGTTTTTTTTCCAGTTGGACAGCTATCGGCATACCGCGCACTTGTCTGGGCAGCTTCCGAACGGCTTTCAGAAATCCTTCGGTTCCATCCTGAAGAACCCTGACATTGAGGTTTATCCAGAGTGTCTGAGACCATTCCTCTTTAGCTGCCTGGAAACAAGGACATTAAGAAGGGAAAAAAAATTATAGTCCTTTTAGTTTTGACCCCCAAAATGTAATTGTATTAACATTTTACAAACATAGGGAGAGACAAGTTCATGTCCAAGACAGATTCATAGCCAAACACAATCAGTTGAATAAGAAATAGTAAAAAATGAATATGGAGAACAGGACCATATTTTACAGGGCATTTAAATTTTGGAAAAATAAAACTTCTTGAAAAATAGTTAAAGCCTGAGATACCCCTTGTCACATGTACACATCCTATATCCAAAAACAGTTTCACTGAACTGATCAGGAATCATGTGCAGTAAAATGCCATCAACAATTATTAGAGGCTGGGAGAAGTTTGTTCCCATCTGATGGGAGGATGTGTTTAGTCCACCATGGAGACACTGATAGTGCTGCTCTAATATTATTAAAATCATTTCACAGCGATAGCCAATTACAGGGCATAGCTTATTTCAAGCAAAGGCTTCAGAGCTGACAGTAACCAGGGGGCAATGCAGCCTCTTCTTCTGTCCCCCACCTTTGCTGTGTGTCTGTGCATGAACACGTGTGTGGCCCTGCAGACCCAGTGTGACACTCACTTTTTGTTGTGCATAAATGTCATAGACCTGCTTCATAGCTTTTGCATCTTGCTGTGCTTTTATTAAGTTCGGGTACGCTGTTCCTGGCAAGCCTAAAAGTTTCTCAGCACTGCCCAGTTCCCGCTGCCTTTTTTCCAATCTCTCTAATTCTTTTTCAAACATAGCCATGAGTTCTAGTCCTGGGAAGGGAGAGGAATTTTTCCAGATAAATCATCACAGGGTTCATGGGAAATAAATAAGACAGAATTTGCATATAGTCTGTAGATGTTCTAGTACTAAAAATGTTCACATTCCCGGCTGATGAGTTTGTATGTTAATAAGGAAAGCACAATTTTCTTGTTTTACATAAAATTTGAATTGTCCGAAGACTAATATTTTCAAAACATCACTTCACACACATTATTCCATTTACCTTTATCAAGATCATCCCCAACAACACCAGGCCCCTCAGTCAAGAGTTTCTGGAAAAAATCTTCTGTCTCTTTGCTATAGTCCTCAATTTGTTGCTGTGTCACCTAAAGAGAACAGCGTTTAAATAGTTTTCCTTTCCTTTTTTGTAATTGTTTTCAACACTAATTAGAAATGTTACCTTTGTGAATGTTTCTTTTACACCTCCTTTACAATCTAGGCTGCGACTGACTTCTGCTGCTTCCATTAAAAGAGTCTCCCATGCTTCTCTAAGACTGTCAGACTTCTTTTGCTCTTCTTTAGGTACCTAAAACAAAACAAGTAGCACTTCTTACAAGAGATAAGTAGACACACACTTTCACAGGAAAGTGAGGAATATGTATTCACACTATTAATTTGCAAAACACAAAACCAATACTGAAGCGACCTCAATCAGATTTAAACACATGCCATATGTCCATTTTAAAGTGGACATACTGATTTGAGAAGGGAGTCTGGGCTACAGAGTCTCCAGACATCCCTTCAAACCTCAACAACACTGTAATTCTGTAACACATCTTAAAAAGGAAAACATTTCTTCACTCATGTGTGAGGCATTTGTGCCCTTAGCTCAGATCTGAAAGGCTTGATGAGACATGCACTTACTGGAATATTGTACATTGTAAGAGTTCTGTATCTCTCCCCAATGTCCAAATATCTCAGTTCCACCTCGAGGGATATGCATTTGACCACCTCAAATGCGCTAAGGACAATTCTGAGATCATCCAGGCTTTCAGGAGGTCTATTCACATTCTCTGATAATCTCTGTAAAAAGTAAAGATCATTCCAGAATCAACACTGACAAAGCAATTGTCAGAATTGTAAAAATGAGTCAAACACAAAACACAAGCAAATAACGTGCTAGATTCATTTTTAGTCTATGTGATAAAGAAACAAAAAAAAACCAAACTGAAAACACCTACCTGAATCTCATCTTGAAGGCTGAAAAGCTCCTCTCTTGCTAACTCATTAAGCAACTTCCCAAGTGACATCACCCAGCTTTTAGCATTCTCCTGCACTGCAGAGGCTAAAGGAGCCAGCTGAAGCCTGATAAATTGTTCATCTTTAATCAAGGGCTGTTGAGTCACTTCCTGAGCTACCTTCATATAGAACTGCAAGTACTCATCAAAGATAACACAAGCAGGCTTTTCTGCAGCTAAACGGTCCAGGACTGCGCCTTTGTCTGATTTCCACAGCAGCTCATACCTTTTCCATTGGTTCAAACACTTGCTGAGAGAAGCCAAGAGTTTGTGGACATTCTGAGTGATGAGAACAGCCTGTTCAGTTATCAGAGGGCTCTGGGAGACATCACTGTAAAAGCTGAAAGTGACAACTTCATCTGCCTTGACGTGCTGAGGAGGGCATTCAATGCATGTACCGTGCATCCATCGTAAGAAATGCTGGAGTTTTAAAGACAGGGTTAGAAAACAGTTACCTTGTTGAGTCATTTTATTTAAATCACTCACAGAATCACATTTAGGTTGAAAAGCCCTCTAAGATCATTGAGTCCAGGCAGTCCAGGACTGTCAAGTCACCCACTAAATCATACGTGTCCCCAAGTGCCACATCTACACATCCTCCAGGAATGGTGACTCAACCACTTCCCTGGGCAGAGGATCACACTTTCCCATCAACTTGAGAAGAGTTAATTTCATCCTAACAAAATTCTTCCACGCATTACTCAATCTGCTTCTAAAATCTCTGCTGAGCAACAACAACATAACAGAGAGAAAAAGGTATTGGCTCAAACAGTCTGGATGCAGCAGTGGACACAACAGCAGATCTGATCATGAAAAACACACTTAAATTTATTAATATCAGGTGACATCTGGAATCATTTGTCCATCAGCAGAGGGCAGGAACATTGTCACATTATTTGGCTTCTTTTCAGGAAAGCAGTTCAGTGTGAAATTATTTATGCAGGAAAATATTGCTACATCATTGCCAGGAAGTTAGATACTTCATCTACGTATTTGCTGTCCTAGATGCCTTTCTCCAACATTTTCTGAACTGTTTTTTCTGCTGCTTCTAAGAAGAAATGTAATGTAGAGGAGGCCACTTATGTTCCTTATTCCACCAGCTTATTCATACATCAGAAAGCAACACCTGCAGTGCAATCTGTAAAGTACTTCCTTCTGATGTATGCTGATTTATAGAACCAAATCATGTCCTTACACAGGAAAAACTGCTTTAGCAGTTTTGCAATCAACAATTTTACCTGAGTAAAAAATTGTGTGGATTTTTTTCCCTTGATTATCAGTTTGTAAAATTAGGACAACGTACTGGATATTTTGATTTCAAGATACAGCAATATGAATCTCCTCTTTGACATTCATGCTTACCCAAACATAAACCAAGTTTAGTTCATTATAATCACAAGCAAACTCTGGCAACAAAAAAAAAATCTTTATCAAAAATCACCTTAGTGACCTCAACACAGTCTTGGATACATTGCACAGTCATTTTTCCAATCTCACTGGCATTAGGTTGCAGGGTTATCTCAGGAACAGATAAAACAGCTTCTATTTGTAACAGTGGCACATTTGCAAGAACAGTTGCATTAAAAGCCTGTAAATTCCTGAGAAAGGGAAAAAATTGTGTCAAAGATAGAAATAATCAGGTGCTACCCCCGGGGAAATGCCCAAGAGAGGCTGCAATTTTCAGGTTGTGCGCTTAGATCTGTAACCTGAGCTATCACTGATTCCTGCTGGAAACACTAATGTGTCTAGGAGCAAAACTGTCCCACTAAACTGATTTAATGCAAAAGCTTGACTTGCTAAAAGAAACTGTTGGAAGGAATGAATGGAGATATTTTGGTGCAAGAGGATCCTGAGACTGTGGTCAACTCCACTGCAAGAGCCCAGACAAGAAAGCACAGCAAAGTCAGCTGAGCATGGATTAGATTACAAACCATGGATCATGGGAAGAAGAGATGGATGGGAAGCTTAGATAGAGCTGCAGTGCTGTATTGCAATAACACCTTGCTTGTAATAGAAGCCTTTATAACATCTAGCTACAGGACTGGCCTCAGGCACTGCAGAACAAGTAAAACCTTTGTTCCTGGACTCATGTCCCCTGCAGTACAGGGAGGCACCTGGTACCCAGACATCGAGTTCTCAAAATCGTGTTCTTTAGGAGAACAAAACCTTGATTTTAGAGAAAAACTAGGGAGGTACAACTACACACATTGCAGAAAACGTGTCTTATTTCTCTCTTCTGCCAACAACATGCCAATATCCCTTTTCTCAGAATCTGGGTTTCCTCTGTACCTTGTTATCAGTTCTCTATTCCTCACAGGAAAAAAAAACAGTAGCAATACAAATCTGCCACAAACAATAAGTCACTGATGGGTTCAAACAGAATGTCAGTACTCATACTTATCAACAGATCTAGGAGAACCTTAAGATGACTGGAAACCCACTAAAGCAAACAGCTGACTTACTTCACAATTAACTGTGTCAACACCTGATAAATCCTATTTTCCCAATATGCATAATAGGAAGCTAATTTTGGAGATTTGCCACTGTTCGTATCAGCAACTCGTCTTTCCACTTCTATTAGCAATTGCGGAATTGCAGAATACTTTCTAACCACGTGTTCCACATCTTTTGATTGTTCACACTTAACATAGTCAAAAAATTCTTTTGCTCCTGCAACAGATACAAAAAATTATTAATTGCAAAAGATCTAACAGTTTTATACACTGGAATAATTACCTGGGCTTTATTTGTGAACCTGAAATTTATCTTACATAATGATAAAAAATATCTTCACTTATTAATGCTTAATTTATTAATATTTCAATCCCCTGAAATATGGATTTTATGTGGATTCAGTTATTTAATAGCAACCTTTTTACAACTACAAAGTGTTGAAAGAAATTTGATCCATCAGCCACTTAAGTGACAGAGAGATCTGGCAGACAACCAGCTTGCTGCCATTTCCATCTGAGGAAACCAGTTCCACCCTCTGTTATACCCTGAATTACTACTATAGCCAGTTTTGGTAACAATTAAAAGGGTTGATCTTAGCAACTAAAACAACAAAGTAGCAGATAGAGAAAAATAAAACATCACAGAGCTTGGAAATGAAAATATAAAGACTTACCAGGAAGTTTGTCACCATTTTTCGAATGTGGAAGCTTAAAGAGATTTGTTGATTCTATGGACCGAAGTTTGCTGCTTATGTCTTCAGAAATATTATGAATCTGATGGACAAGTAACTCTAACTTCCCAATGCTTTGTGTACATTGGACAATAAATTCACCAATACCTTAAAATAAATCACAACCATTTGGTTTTTTCTCTTTTAACAAGTATTTCATCAATGCATCAAAATTGCCATAACCAGACATGTTTTATCTCTAAGAACGACCCAAGGTTCTGCAAAATCATACATTAGACGTTTTCTCAGCTAATCCTTCATCTTGCTCTCTTACAGCTTTTACCTAAGGGTTTCTAACCATCTCCAGTGTTTCAAATATAATAAAAACACAAGAAATACCCTCCTGGATCAGAGTTTGTCTAACCTGCTATTCTGCCTCTGTGGAATAGGATGTATTATATGTCCTGCAATCTTAAAAAATAGATTGCAGAACTGAGGAGATTTTTTTAACTGAGGAGATTTATTTTAAAAATAAATGTCTAAGGCCATTTTAAAATAGCATCTCCATTACCTACGGACTTCCACGTGAGTCTTTTGTGTCCTGCTTTCAATATTCTCCAGAGTTCTTGGATATAGTGATCGAGCAGTTTGGTTTCTGCTTCATTCATCATCTCCATTAATTTGTGATAGCGATCCAGCATGGCTTTCAATTTACTTGTGTACCTAAGGAACGTAAGAAACACAAAACAACAAAACACAAAAATGATGATTTTCTTGAAGAACAGCTCCAAACTCCACCAAAGAGCAGAGAACTTCCATCATTCTATTCAGACTTCCATATAAAGCAAAATTTGCACAACTAACCAGTGAATATGTATTGATTATAAACGTAATTTATCTCTCACTGAAAACAAAAGAAAAGTTTCATATGGCTCCAATAAGTGGTTGGACAAACCTCTCCTGCTCCAACTCAGAAAGTTATGGAGACAGCCCCAGTTTGAAGCACATTAGTGAACTGAACAGGTGAACTTTGAAATCCATTTAGGGACTTATTAGCACAACTGTGTGCTAAATGTCTGTGATAATTTGGACACAACTGACTAATTCAAGGCTGTACAGGAAGAAAGCAATAAGTTTAAATGAGCTGAAATATAAATGGCAGTAACAATTCACTGCAAATTATTTTCCTTGTTTTCTCTCAGATTTGGACAAGTTGTTAATTTGTATAACAGTCCTACAGCATAAAGGATGCACAGAGTGCCAGAGAAAAGCTTATCAGAGCAAAAGGGCCATTAGTAATTGTACCCTTAAAAAAAAAGGAGTCACTAAGGGCTCTCATATTTCCAAAATTTGATGACTCAGGCCCATTTCGGTTTGGAGTGAACTCACTCGAAATGCTGCCATAAGCCTGTGTGTGAGCAGATATTCTGTTACAGCCTTACCTAAGGTATTTGTCTTCCTGTAATGCCACATATCTTGCCATTTCTGGGACTGGAAGCCCAAGTTGTTCCATGTACTTTGTTTCAATGATAATCTCTTGGATTTCAGGAGAAAAATTCAGAGTGAAGCAGACACTTTTCTTGGTGGTGACAGGCTCCTCTGTTGCAGAGCTCTGCAACCCAAGAAAGAGCAGCAGAAAGGAGAGAAAGGAGAGGAGCACCAAACTTACATTAGGAGGGAAAGTTGAGCTTTTGGAGACATTTGATGAGGCAGCAGGTAAAAGTCAGAATGATTGACATTCAGAGCTTGTGGAAATGCCTTTAAAATTCGATAGCAGCCTCAGCATTCTAGGACCAGAAATTACACAGAACTATCTTTTCAGCTGTCGATTACAAGAAACAAACCAAATCACCTCTGTTAACACACTGTTGCAACCAGTTACAACAGAAATCCCAGCGGAAATTCAGAGTCAGACAAAAGTTTAGTAGGAATAGGATTCTGCAAGATCTCTGCTGGAAACCTGCCTCTAACTTCAGTCCCAAGTATTGTAGCAATGTCCCAAAAATGTTGTACCAAAACCTAAAAATTAACAGGAACTACAGCACAGAAGAACACACAGAGAAACAACATTCCACTATTTGCCGGGTGATTCAGGAACTACGTCTTATAAAGGACCACAAACAATTCTGAGCTCAGAACTTTTTCTAAATCTGTGTTTAAAATATTACTCTCAGAAAATTCTAGCTGACCATCAGGTAGGTTTCAGTTCTCCTCCTCACAGAAGCCTGGTACACAATCTTCCTACATCTCACCTGCTCAGAAGTCTCTAGATTAACGTTTGTTGTAGCCCCATCAGTGACAACAGTCAGTAGAGTATCTTTCAGCAACAATGGAAGCATCTGTTCTGTCCTCTCTTTCCAGTGACGGTATTTTTGATCTTCATACTCTTTCATTTTCTGCGTCACTTGGAGATATATTTCTTTCACCTAGAAAGGACAACCCTGTGTAACTCGCTTTAAAGACCATAAGAAATGTTCAACTAACCTGTCCTAATATGGTGTCTCAATATGGTTTCTGTTTTTTATTAGATAAGAGAACAAGTAAGACCCTGAAATTAATGCAGGTACTGGAGAATTTGGTTTCTTGAATTATGTAATTGATTCCATCACTGTCTCCCTGGGAAACAGCAGGAAGGTTCCAATTCAGTTTTCACATCTAACATGGCTTGCTGTGCAAAGACTTTGGACTTCCCCTCACATTAGAGCACTTTCACATCTTTAAAGTGTAGAATAGAAGTATTTCTTCCTTCATCAAGTACCAAAAGACCCAACATACTTCCTTTCCACGTTCAGTGGCAAGCAACTCCTCTTCTTCTTGGAATCGAGTAATGGTGTGTTTGATCCGATGGGAAAGGGATCGGGACCAGGCTATTGCTCCAGCCACTGGAGGGTGGTTCTTGTACAGAGGTGGATCCTTGAGGTTCTGAACAAAGATTTCCTTAACAATTTCGACCTAGAAGAGAATAAAATATTGCAAAGAATCATTTTCCCACTGCTTGTCCATGATCATTGTCTGATACACAGCACAAGCTCTGAAGCTAATTCCAGCAGCAGGATACAAATAATTCTTTTTTCTTCCCTCCTCTATCTCGTGGAGCTGCCATTATGGCAGCATTTTCTGTAAGATTACGTTTTATTGTTAAGTTCAATGTTTGAAATACCAAGAAAAAGGCTGACATGAAAAGCTTTCCAACACACAGGCTTTTACATTCTAGCCTTCCAAAGTTGATCTCTGACACCTTTTGATCATACCATGAACCTGTACATGACAAGAAAGCTGTGGGGTATAAATAATCCATTTTCTCCAGAAGGTCTCCTGTTGAGCTGCTGTTTACAAGGTGCAGGAATAGGCACGAGCCTTGCTGCATTCAGAGCACCTTCCTGTTCCCACACAGTGTCTCACACATACAGATGTGCACAACCATTTCAGCAAATTAACCAAACTATTTCTCCAACTGGCTCCCAAAAAAAGGGAGCAATTATCACGTTTATTTATAAAAGTTTTCAATCTTTTAGATAGTAAACAACACCACACAGGTATTTAGACATATACAGATTTATGATTTTCATTATGTAAAGAACTACATGTACTGGATAAGAAATCCCTAAATTGAATACCTCTTTACAATATTGGTCCAAAACATCACTGAACTTTTTCATGAACTGCTTATTAATAGTTTCACGAGTCTGGATGTGTTTGTACTTTAACAGCATGTCAAAAGCAGTTTCTGCTGATCGAAGGGTCGTAAAAGATTCATCAATAAATCTTGTCATCTTTTCTTCAATATCCTAAACAAAGGAAGAAAGCAAAGAAACCCCGTCACTTAGAAATTAATCCTGCAAAACCAAGAAAGGATGGCAAAATAAAAATATTTTTTAATAATAGCAGTCAAGCTTATTTTTCACTATTTTTTGGGAACCACAGTATATGGTACTTACTGTAACATCTTCTCTAAATTCTTCCATAACAAATGCCCAGTCACGTGCACTTTCCATGCTAAAAGGGTCAAAGGTCAAGTCTTCCATAGGACTAATTAGTATATTTACTTCTCTCCGTAGTTCATCAATACCCTTTGGATTTTCTGTCACAGTTGTCAGTTCAGGAATAAATACATTGTAAAACTCTTCAGTGACCTATTCATTCAGAAGAACATACCATAAAGCTTTCTTTTTAATATTTTTTCTGCCACTTAACACGTTATTGTCAAATTTTTCCTTTAAAATGTATCAATCACTCAGAGAATGATCAGTTTGTGCTGTGATTTAAATTTCAAATATTTTAATAGAAGACACTGAAAAAAACACAGCAACAATCTGTGGGCCCAGCACGTCAGTTGTTATAACAGATAAGACTCAATTCTTAGTCCTTTTCACTCAACTTTTCACACAGTTTTACACATACAGTTTATTGATGGACCATATTGCTAATTACCCCGATATAATTAGCCTAAGCACAGCATCTCTCCATTCATATGTTATTCTGCAATTAATACATAGATTCACAGATGGCCAAATGTTATATTTTAGTATACTTAAATGGTATTTTACCTAACTCATTAAGCTGTAAACCCATGAAAATCACAAATGTGTGAGACAGTTGCTGGAAGTCTACACGTTCACACCACGTACACAGTGGCACCTTTCCCCAACTACTACCTGGAGAAAAGTTATTCCACCTCTAGCATTAAACGCAATTTTGTTGGAATCAAAGGCACCACTCAGGTCTTAAACACAAAACTAAAAGTTGTTAACAAGTCTACATCTACAACACAAAAGAATCTCCTCTACAGAAGAAGGCAGTGATTACACAATCTCTTTATTTGTTATCTATATTCCTACCTGAAAAATATCATACAGATCTTGACAGATTGAAACCATATAATCCGTTTTTTCAAATAAACGTTTCACATCAAATTTCCAGTATCGCTCACTTCCTGACTCTTCAACTTGGATACAAGTAGTAAAATAGCATTTTTTCCATTGTTCAAGAGTGTTCTTGGCTTCTGTTATTTTCTTTTTTGCAGCAGCTATGTCTTGTCTATTAATCAAAACAACACAGTTAAGATATTATAGATAGAAATATTATAGATTAAAAAATGTATCTCAGCTGGAATAATATATCGTGGTTCAGCAGTTTTTAATTATACAAGAGCTAGGCAAAACTTATAACTTATTTTCCACGTGATTTTGAAAGGACATATTATTACAGGAGTGATTTTATCTATGCCACTTTTTTAACACTCTATTTCTATTTTTTTTGTCTTGAAAGGACATAAAACAATAAAAGAGGACAAGCACCTATTTCTTCGGGGCTGATTTAGTCATTTATGAACATTACAAAATAAATTGACTTTTAATTGACCTTCTATTACAACTTCAGATGGTTGAAAAACAGACTCCTCTCTGGCGGAAGGATGATCTACTGCACTTTGTGTAAGACAAGTCAAGCTTTTAATAAATGCAGCCAGTTAAAGAGGAATCCAGCACTTACTTGAACAGTGTCTGCAGATCCACAACTCTGCGCACCCTTGCGGAAATCTCCCATGAAATCCGTTCCAAGAGGGGCACCATGCGCTCGTCCTTGTTGTAGTGCCGGGACATGATCCACACCAGTCTCAGGGCATTCAGCAGGGAAGGGATTGTATTCGAGATCACATCAACCCCAGTGCCAGTTGATAAATTCTGTGAAATGCATATTGCGGGTAAGATGTCATGAAAACGTACAAATTCATATTCAGTAAATTAATATTTATTCTGTAGATGGCTCAAGTTAACAAAGTCTGTGACATTATTAAATAAATAACCTGGACAAGGAGACACCCTGGTGCCTAAATAACACACGTGGTTAAAGATGTGCAAAATCTGCATCTTTTGCTCCAAATGATTTTAGGTCCTGATTTTAGATTTTGGTTCAACTCTTTGTTTGGATGATCTTCAATACAATTTAAACTTTGAAACATCAGGTGTAATTTTTGGTAAAAACTACCTAAAAAAATGGTCTACAGAAATCTTTGTTTTCCCCAGCTCAGCTACACCATCAAATTCTCCCAAGGCTGGATTTACAAACCAAGTGCTCACCACTCTGGGCTTTCAAACATTAGAACCACTGTACTCAAACAAAACAAGCAACTGTTTTTTAAAATTAAATATAGTTTGTTAATCTAGAGTATATCTTTATTGCTGATAAAAAGTGAAAAAATAAATAAGAGATGATTACATCAACAGAGAAACCAAACTCAGGTAAGTACAGTTCAAACTTCACCAAGTTTTCTCAAGGACGTGTACCTTCACATGGCGTTCGAGAGTTGACAGAAACTTAGCATTATCTTGAGCTTCCATGTGATGTTTTTTGAGGTCACTTAAGACTATCTGTAAATCTCCAGTGAACTCAGGTTCAGCTTCCTGTAATATTTCCAAGACTTTTTGCACCTCTGGAAACTTTATCTGTTCAGTAAGAGCACTTAAAGTAGCATTTTTTTCACGCCAGAGGTCAATCTCTGCAAGCGGACCATTACCCTACAAGTAATGTGGAATCAAATAAAAAAATCTGAATTACCATTATGCAAGACTGTAAATTTATGTCCAGGATTATATTTGTTCCTTCTTTTCAACACACTTTATGCTGAGAGAAACTTGATATGATTCAACCATGCAAAAAGCCAGACAGAAGATTGCTGAAATAAAGAGTTTTACACACACTGAAGGAAACTGCTCATGGGGAGTATAACCCTGAGCTTATGGCTTTTGCACAGGTAACTTTATAGACATCAAATCCCTCAGCATGTTTAGTGGTATTAGTTATGTATGTGTTTGCAAAATCAAAACTTGAAAATAAGAATTTTTTCTTTTGAGATCACTTTTTTGCAAAAAAGAAAAAATATAGTTGTCTATTTAAAAAAAAAATTACTCACTGCAGCTTTTAGTATTTCTTGGCTCTTTAGAAGAGTGCCGATAACAAAAGTCCCTTAGTTTTCCATAGTTATCCTGTGTGGGTAGGACCTGCAGTGAATTACTTTATATTTTATTTATATTCTACTTCCCAGAGCCACACTGTTCCTCACTGTTTTGTTCTACTTTTCAAGAATTAGTAAATAGTTTTCCAATAATCAAGCATGAAGACGAATTAAAAATTAACAGTTCTTGTGGGGGAATGAAGCAAAGTCTCCTGGAATAAAAGCATCTTGGTATAATAGGCAACATTACCTGTGGAACCTTTTTCAGTTGTTCCTCCAGAACTCCAGATATCAATTTCTGCCAGGTTGCTGCACAGCTTTTCAGAGACTGAACCACTTCTGGAACTGTGGCAAGAGCAGTCCCTTCTCCATCTAGATTTACAGTTGGCATCTCCATTTTAAGATGTCCTGTTGGAAGAAAATGCACACAGAATGAACTGTCTTGTTCCGGCACCATTGGTAACGTGGCACCACTGGATATGTCTACCCCCTCTCCTGGTCTTACTCCAAACTGTTTGAAAGACTTATCCTGATTTCATCCGTTTCTCCATGCTGCCTGCTATGCTTCAGGGTGGGAAAAGCACCACCGGTGTCACCAAAGAGCAGCTTTAATCAAATCTATTTGTTACTCTACATAAAGCCACTCTCAGGTGACCCTCGTTCCACTGCCGTGTGCTCTAATCACCACAGTGCTGGCAAAATATTCACTCCACCTGGTATAGTCAGCTGAGTTTCATTCCTCGTTAGAGTATTAGAGTCCTCCACAGACTTTCCAGGCTCAGTCTCAGATAAGTTCATTTCTTCAGAATCTGTGTTTTCACTGTCTGAATCAAAGGAAGTTTTCTCAGTCTGCTGCTGACCATGGGAGAGAGCTGGTGAAAACTGCTAGGATTCAAACAGGTGCCATAGATTAGATTGTTCATATTAAAAAAAAAAGGAAAAGTCAGCTTACTAGCAATTCCCTTAACCATTAGATATTGTTCTAAAATTTTATTTAAGTGTGTCTCCTCCAATTTCACCCCCTTAGCATCATTCTCTCTGCCTCAAGTTCTGCAGGGGAATAGTTTCAGCATGGCTTTATGAAAGTCTGTGAGCACAGAAGTAAAGGTGTCTGGTGTCACACTCTTAAATGATTCTCAAATAGGGGAAAAAATGGGGAAACAAAATATCAAATAAGGATTAACAAAAACTTCGTTCATATGAAGGTCACTTATTAAATATAAATATTTCTTATGCATAGTCCATATAATACTAAATAGGCAAATCACTCCTGGAAACACTCAAGGTTCCATGTATAAAATCTGTCACTCATTTACCTGTGAGATGGCATTCTTTAGCATCACAAGAGTATCATCAGTCACCATACCAGACTTTATCACTTGAGGAAGAATCTCATTAGCTTCAGTCAGGTCTTTAGGTACAGCAACTCTTTCTAAACAGTACACAAAAAATTAGTGTAAGTCTAATTAATTGATACAGAAAGTATAAAGCATAAAGTCCTCTTCATAGTAAGTTAAAACTCCAATAAAACACAACTAGGTTTGGTGCAACTCATGTTCAAAACTAGTGCTGGTTTTAATAGTGCAAATGCTTTTTCAGAAAGGGCAGAAAAACACTTCAGCGTCATCACGTGGTTCTAAGTCTTTACAACCCAGCCTGATAGTTAGAAAATGGTTTTCTCTTCAAAAGAACAGTGGCTTGATTTGAACACTTATTCCACAGAGAGAGGAGGAAAATCTTGCACAGAAACGATGTTAAATGATGAAGCACCCCTGACCCTGGCTCTATTCTGAGTGTTTTCCTACCCCATTAAATAAGTTGGATGCGCACTATCCTGAATCTCAGTTTCTATCATATCTTCACAATGGGAAGTGCTGTTTAATGCGAAACTGAAAACGCTGAGGCTGCAGTTCTTCAGGGCACATACCTTTGGTGTCTCTCAGAAAATACGCAGTAGAATTTGACACAAATTCTTTGGGAATTTCATTAAAAGCCACAGAGAAACGCTCCTTCGTGCCACCTGCATCTGCACAAACGCAAAATGGGAGGAAAGCATGATATAGCACTCTGCAGAGGGATGATGCAAATCCCACCAAGGCACAAACAAAGGGGACAAAATTCTAGAAATGGGTGGGATAGAAGGGGCTCAGGAGGACACAGCCCAAGGGATGGAGAAGCAGGGAAAGGGGTAAAGACAGGGGTCATGGGGCTACCACGCAGCAGACGGGACAAAGAGGAGTTTGAGGGAGGGGGAAACAGGGAGTTGGGGCCAGGCGGTGCCCAGGGAGAGCTCAGCGGGCCGGGGCAGCGGGACCCTCTCCCACCGGCTCCTCACCGTCCCGCTCGGCCCGCAGCAGCAGCAGCGCCGTGCCCGCCCCGCTCGCATCCTCGCTGCCCTCGGCGCCAAGGCCCAAGAAGCGCAGTAAGAGCCGCGCTTCCTCGCCGCGGCTCAGCAGCTCCTCGAAAGGTGCCGGGTCGCTCAGACCCAGCAGGGCGAGCGCTCGGTCCCGCAGCCACCGCACCCGCACGTCGTCCAGGCTCATGGCGGCAACCGGCCCGACGCCTCCCGGTGGCCACGGCAACGGTGCGGGGAGGAGCGACGGCTGCCGCCTGCCTTTAGCCCGCTTCGGGAGGCTCCGTGCCCGCCTCAGGAGGCGCCTCGAGCGGCCGTGTTCCCCTACAGAGCCCGCCCCGCGCCACCGCCCCTCGCGGGCGCTCCTTTTCCTCAGCACCGGCCGCCCGTCACGAGCGCTGCTTCCCCTCGGCACCGGCCGCTCGTTCCCCCGGGCACCGGCCGGCTACCACGGCCGCTCGCTCCCCTCAGTGTCCCGCGCC
>VZTG01009063.1:65293-96655 GCA_013397845.1 Melanocharis versteri | reverse complement strand
TTCCCTTGGGCACCAACCGTCCCTCACGAGCGCTCGTCCCCTTTGGCACTGGCCATCCCTCACGGCCGCTCGTTCCCCCGGGCACCGGCTGTCCCTCACGAGCGCTCGTTCCCCTGGGCACGGACTGTCCCTCACGAGCGCAGATGCCCCCAGCACCGGCCGCCCCTCAGGGCCGCTCGTTCCCTTGGGCACCGGCTGTCCCTCACGAGCGCTCGTCCCCTTTGGCACTGGCCATCCCTCACGGCCGCTTGTTCCCCTCAGCACCGGCTGCCCCTCATGAGCGCCGGTTCCCCCGGGCACCGGCCGGCCCTCACGGCCGCTCGTTCTCCTGGGCACCGGCCGTTCCTCACGAGCGCTCGTCCCCTTTGGCACTGGCCATCCCTCACGGCCGCTTGTTCCCCTCAGCACCGGCCGCCCCTCACGGCCGCCCGTTCCCCTCAGCACCGGCTGCCCCTCATGAGCGCCGGTTCCCCCGGGCACCGGCCGCCCCTCACGGCCGCCCGTTCCCCTCAGCACCGGCTGCCCCTCATGAGCGCCGGTTCCCCCGGGCACCGGCCGCCTCTCACGGCCGCTCGCTCCCCTCAGCGCCGCCGGAGGCAGGCAAACGGCTACGGACAAACACAGGGCCCGCTCGACACAGCGCAAACGAGGCTTTATTGGGAATTCGTATGAAACAAGTGCAAAATTTAATTTGTGCTGTTCGTATGGCACAGATGTTAAAATATCATGGCAATATCCCCATTTTCACACTGATACAAAAATAATATAAAGCGACCCCTGTCCACCTATTCGGTATAAATTAGGTTCTACAACATCAGGGAGAGCTGTCTGTGTGTCCTTGCAGCCAAACAGAAACAGGGATCGAGGCCAATTCTTTATTCCGTGTGCAAAAGTTATTCCTCACTACAGTGGCAAAAAAGAGGAGTAACACTTCTAATCCTGCCTTCTTCCATATAACATTAAATATAAATATAAATATCAGGGTGGCTTCCAAAAGCTTAAAGTGGTAACTCCAGGTGGAACCCAGAATGGACAGATAACATTTCCAGTGCAGTTTTAAATATGGCCAAAAAAGAGCACATTGCATTGGTGTGTATAAATTTACACTTCATAATCATCCTGGAATACATACTGAAAACAGACATTGCTTCTATTGCATTGTTGAATGGTTCCCAAAGTGCACAGGATGCAGCTGGGTTAAGTATGTGATTAGTAATGAATGTTTAATATAATGAAAAGTCTTTCAGATAACTTAAAAGTAACCATTCAAGAAAAAAAAAGAGACTCAAAAAAACGTGCCTACATGGGTTTCAGGACAAGCAGTAACAACTTTTTTTTTTTTAAGAATAAAATTAATTTACAGCATTAGTTTATCAAGAAAAATGTACACTTTATATCTATATATTTTACAAGATGCTTCAGATCTGCTGTCTTTCCATGGGAGGTATGTTTTACAGAATTATTTGGCTGCATTATAAGGCAATCAGTGAAAACCACTTTGTCCCACAAGAAACCATTCATAGGCAAGATCCAATCACACTGTTATTTGCAGACAATTCCAAACATTTCTGCTGACAGCAGCCAAATTATAATGCACCATCTTTATTAAAATGTAAAGAAATGTGCTTAAAAGAGAAAGGCGTAAACTTGTATCCTCCACCGGAGTAGAATTTGTTCTGAAATTCCACCCTGAAATGAGACAAAAAAACAGAATCTGTACATGAATCCAGAATGATTCTGTCAAGGAACAGAACTGTGCAACACAAGAGGCTGAACAAAACCAACCCCAATCCTCTCACTTGTATTCTGTGCAGCTATTTAACCTTCCCATCACAGCCCCAGGCTAACTTTACATTTCTCAGGAGACCCACATGCACTAAACTGGGCTGGAATAGCTCATTTCCTACTTCTGGCTTACCCATTTGTTTCTGAGCCAGTTGTAGTTAATTGTCTTGCAAACATGCAATATCATGAGGACAATCTGTCACACCCGTAGCTCTGCCTCCTGTCTTAGGACACTACACGCCTTTGTTTACACTGGAAATTTCATCAGGTTTCAAACTAAACATGCTCTGAATCCACTCCAAAGTGCAGAGCTTGTGATACTAAGACTAAGAAAGGATTAAAATGCTTAAGGGCTGGCAGCCCCACCCACTAATATAAATGTTCTATTGAACCAAATAAATGGACTGAAACCATACAGTGAGATAATCAGACTGAAATTAAAAATACTTATCCAAGTTACTAATATTCTACATTATGAAAAGCTGCAATACTATGAACCAAATATACTTATATTTTGTGAATGTGGTTGAAGTTAAAATGCATCATAAGCCAAAATAATATTTGAATCTACTGAAAATACTCCAGATGAACAATCAAATCCAACTTAAAAGTCATTTATTTAATACGATTAAACAAATCTCTTACAGTAGCAATCAGTCTGTTGAATTTTACACTTCCCCTTTTTAATAAGACACCTAAAATTTTGCCATAAAAATTCCTCTTAAACAAGCCAGTGTATGCTGAAGTGGTATACAGAAAAAAATGAACATACCAGTGAAGTCGTATAGCATGGAGAAAAGCAGAAAGCCCCTCCATGACCAGCAGAATAAAAACTGTCAGCACAGCAAAGAATGCCAGAACAGGGATTAGCAGCAAGACACCGTACTTCGTATCCACACGGAGACCCACTCTCATCACCATCTGCCACAGAACTTCTGATAACTCTAATAAAAACCAAAAAGTTGTCCTAATTAATGTTGGTGCTGAGCACATCCACCCACTGAGCCACTGACTTGTTCACTTAACCAATGTAAGAGCACCTGCTGAACCTGGGAACTGTAAGCAATCCCCCACCCCAGAGAGCTGCTCCCATCCCCTCAAATGTTTAAAGATACATCTCAGTGTCAAAATCAGATCTACTGAGAGCAATATTTTACATAAAGTCACAGTTTTAGCTCGGAGGCTTCCATAGATCATGATTAGTTTAAACAGGGATTTTTTTTTTAATTAAGAAAAAATTTATTTCATAATAGTATCACTTGAACAGGCCAGCCTCCCTCTAATAGCATTAAAATACAGATGTGGGAAAAAAACCCACAAAAATATCAAAAAACCCACCCCCACTTACGTGCATGAGCAAGACTTAATGCCCAGAGTCTCAGGTATGAGGCTGTGTTAGAGATGCATCCCAGGCAGTATTCAATGGTATGAATTGCTTGATTCATAAAAACATCTGCAAAGTTCAGCTAAAAGATAAAAATACATTTGCATCAATTTTAGATAACATAAAGAACAAAACATGAGAGAAAAAAAATATTCATCTGCAAATCTTAATTACATGGCAGAAAAATTCCATTGAAAGGCAATACATTGATTTTATAACAAGTAAAAAACGTGTGCCATGTAAAAGATCCTTATTACAGAGATAACGTTAAAAAAAACCAGATGCTACAGTTTTCCAGTATTACCTTGTTGATAGATAAAAATGAATGTAATTTATGTTTTCCACAAGGAATATTATCTAATACTTGAAAACTTTAAGTACTATAACCAGCATGGTTCTAATTACCATTCTACTGAGGTTCTAAGATTACAATGTCAATTTTTGCCTCTTTAAAAGCAGGATTAATTATCAGTAATGCAGAAAGATAACCACATTAATACTGTAAGTTCTAAATACAAGTATTTGTTGCTAACAGAGGTTCAAAGCTGATATTACTAAAAATTTCAACACTTACTTTGTCTGAACTTCGTATTTCAGCACTTACTTTGTATAATATGTTTTACTTAAGCAAGTAAAGTCTACTTATTTGAGACAGTGAGACAAGAACTATACATATTCTGCACATTAGGTAACTGAAGCATTTTTTTGTCTTTCAATTCACATGGAATCAGTGGAACCTGCCCAGACCTTTAAAAATTTGCCCAAAGGAAACAGCAGCAGTAGGTGGGGACTAGGAATGCTGCCCATGTCCCCCAACCCCATTAGCAATAATCCTCATCACAAGATGTAATTTGCAGACACAGAAAGACTTTTGTCCAGATGAAAAGCCAAGATTATTTAACAGGAAGCTGGGCAGTCACCACCTTGTGTCAAGTTTAGGAATCCATAATACCAGACAAAACCCAGGATTTTTATCCCACTCTTCAATTTAAGAAAAGTACTCTTAGATGCAGAGTCTTATTTGCAAATAAAACACTCTATCTGTTCTCTACGACAGATAGGTTGTGGTTTACTGTAAGAGTCCAAAAATAACAAGAAATAATGATAAAATAGCAACAAATAACTATAAGTAAACTGCATTTGGGTGTCATCTTTGTAAAGGCTCAGCTGAGCTTCTTCAAAACTTCTCAGCATGCAGTGTACAGGTTATCTATTGATTGGCCACTTCTAGTTTGTTTTTAAGAACACATAAACCAGAGATTAAGTAAAAACATTACCTCCTCTGCATCCCCCTCTCTGTGCCCGCTGTCTGAATGACTGCCACCTTCTTCGAGATCATGACACGACAGGAGACAAAGCTCTTCTTCACTTTCTTTTCGGACAAGCTTGTAGCCACTCTACAAAACGGGAATGTATTGTTTCTTCAAGCAGGCTGCCACTGTCATTTTTTAAATTTACTTAGAGTAGTCACAAAGGATTTATAAGAACAAAGTACTATCATGTTTTTCAGTCCAAAACTTTCCAAACTGAGCAGAAACTGCAGTGACAGGACAAGGAGTACTGGGTTCAAACTGAAACAGGGGATATTTAGGTTAGATATATAGAAGAATATTCCCTGTGAGGGTGGGGAGGCCCTGGCACAGGCTGCCCAGAGCAGCTGTGGCTGCCCCTGGATCCCTGGCAGTGTCCAAGGCCAGGCTGGACAGGGCTTGGAGCACCCTGGGATAGTGGAAGGTGTCCCTGCCCATGGCAGGGGGTGGAATGAGATGAGCCTTAAGTTCCCTTCCAACCCAACCCATTCTATGCAATATCCAGTAAGGACATACTCTGTGCCATACGACAGCAGCTGAACTCTCCTGCACTGAGGAAACGTGTGAGTGTCCCTCAGTACTTACCCTGTACATCCTCATGCTTCTGCCTCCGCTGTGCAACCAGTATAAATACAGTGGTTTACCGAGCAGCATTACAGGAACACAAAGAAAAGCAACACTAAGTAAAAACTTCTGCAGAGGAACCTGTTTGGGGAGGGGAGAAAATTAGATCAGATCACAAAATCCAAAGTAGGAAAAACCATCCCCTTTTCCTTCGCAGTAGTATCTGCACAGGGAACACAGGAACTCCAAAAGCTTGGAAGGACATTACTCACCTGGCCACTGAAGAAGCTCTTTGTTTCACCACTAGGAAACAGGAACATGTTAATAAATTGTATCAGAATGCTGGGGGCAGATGTTGAGTCTTCTGCAGAGTACGCCAACCATTTAAAGAAGATCATAAACACCAGGTAGCCAAATATGCACAACATGAATAAAAGCTCAGGAATAAAAACCAAATAAATATTATGGGTCTTCTTGAAATGCCTAAAAGGTAGAAATGGGGAAAAAATAAAAGTAAGTTTTACAAAGAAAGAGCAACACAGCCCAAATATTATTTCAGTAAAACAAAGCACTTTTAAACAGCAAGACTGACATTACAATCCAGGGATGATTTATTTTTATTCAGTGAAATTTTAATCAAGTATTTCAGTGGAAATAAAGACTATAAGAAGCACGTATCTTTCTTTACCAACAAATGAAATAAAGTCTTGTACTAATTTGTTTGGAGATTTTTTTGTATAATACTGAACCATCATCTTACACATGTGAAGGAAGACCTCTCCATTATTGTCTTTTTTTAAGAACAGTTTTCACAATTACTCTTACTCTGTTTTCAAAAAATAATCCCAGTTTCTCCTACAAGATTAACTGTTATAATTCCAGACTTGACAAAAAATACAATGTTAGTATTATTTTAACTTCTTGTACTTACAAGTGGTTAAACAGCCCCAATACAACTCCAAACGTCATGTGAGTCACTCCAAAGATCACAGACATTTTCATTTTGAATGAATTTAAGAAAGTGAGACGGTTGCTTGCCAAATTCCATATCTGAAGAAGAAAACACCAAACCAGCATTAAAGAACACCATAACAGAAGGAATAAACCAGTATCCTTTTTCTATTGGAGACCAGAATTCTACCTCAAGTGGAGGTCACAACTGAAATTTGAGTTTTGTGAAAATAGTTCGATCTGACTTGTTAGAAGAAAAGGTCTTGTTGAAGGGAGAATGCAAACAGAAATGTATCTTTTTCAGATTAAGATTTACCTTATACACATACCAAAATCTAATGGACAAAGACTTGTCTACTTGTTATCACAAGTGGGTAATTAAAAAGAATAAAACTAACCGGATCAATTCCAAAGGGATAAGCTCCATTGTAGACACCAGAGACATTTGGATCCAGTGCTAAATATCGGTTAGATTTCAGATCCTCAAGGCTGCAGTGAAGGAAAAACACACTGAGATGTGACACTTGAAGCACAATGATAACATACTTTCAGTTCTGCAGGACACTGCTCCTGCTTTCCTTTACCTGACTCACTCACTGTCACACTTCAAAAGAGTAAAAGGATTTCCAAGCACAAAGGTCCTGACTAACACAAACAATAGCAAAAAAACCCACCTAGAACCTCATAATCTGGGCTTAATTCACACTGACTATCTTTCAAAAGAAAGTTTATGGATTTTATTCCACATTCCCCTAGAATGGAAAGTTTCATTTAAAAAGTTCACAATTTGCTTTTGCATAAAATTCACTGTCAAACACTCAAAGAATATTTGCTACCTTCTTTCCCTTTTGCATTTGGGGAAGTTTCTACTTCATTTTCATTTAGTTTTTAATTATCACAGCACACGCAACCTGTTCACATTTTAACCAAAGCCAGTGGTCTTGACTATTTTAAGCCACATCCTGTTTTGTAAGGCACCATGAGATGCAAGCTGTGAACATTTAAATAGCAAAGGGCCATAACACCTCAAATCAATGAGGTTATCCCACTCTGAGAAAAAGTATATTTGACAATTCACGTAGACTATTTTTTTCTTTTACTATCAAGAAAAGCTGTGCAGAGACTTATGGTTGCAAGGAAATTAATTTACTTCATTAATAGCGAATTTCTTTTAGTACAGGCTAATGCTGCTCAGCTATTCATTCCAGAAGCATGACACAGGACAAATTAATCCAAAACCAAACCTGCATTTTCTATTCCTATGAAAATCTTTACATATACATACACACAGACTTGGAAAATATAAACCATAATATCAAAAAGACAAAACATAAGAGGATAGTTAAAACATGTGAACGAAAGGGTTAAACTGCTGCATGAAATACATCTCTGGTTTAATGGTACAGCAAACATGCTACTCACCTCCAAACCTTCTGTTCAAACATTGCTGAAACATTCCATCCAGATCCAAATATATTTATTGACTTTGAAAAACAGTCATTATAGATCAATCCAGTGTATATAGAAAACAGGCCCATCAACAATATCACATACCGGCCTTCAAATAACATTTTCATTATCTGTCAGTATTGGACAAAAAAGAAAATATAGAGAATATATTCTGTTATGTGAGCAATGGTTAGCTAGACATGTCTAACAGAAACACGTTTTTGGGCACATAAAGACTTCTAAAAACTAAAATTTTTTTTGTGAACAGTCATTAAGGAATATGAGCTCCTATGACACAACTGAGACTTTTATCACTGGCATCCTTACAGTAAGGAAGTGTCTTTTTAAGCCATTTCCATCCTGGGACTACTCTACAAGAAATTACACATTTGCAGCCATTCTTAATTAAACATAATTCTAATGAGAGATGCAGGTGTTCCCGCATTCCAGCCCATATGATTAAAAAATTAAAGTGAAGTTTAATAAATTTCAAACTGCAACTATTTTTATAAACAATAAAAGGTGGAATTTGAAAAATCATTTTCTCCTCATGTTGTCACTGTAATGACATCCTGTAAAACAAATCACTGAGTAGCCCAGGCAGAAGGAAAGACAAGTTTAAAAGTATCAATTAGTTTTTTTAAGTCTTTCATTACAACTTGATTATTTCTGCTCTTTCAAGAAAAGTGAATAGCTTAAGATATTACATTAATCTCAAGGAATATGGGGGCTTTCAACACAGAAAATCCTAAAAGAATGGAAAAAACCCTAATTAGATATCCATGAAAAAAACAGTACTTTTCAGAAACACAGTGACTATTCAAGTGATCTGGCTGGATAGGAAGTAAATAATTTGTAATTCCTTTTACCTCATCTTGTGCTCTTTTCAACCTGGGGTGGTTTTCATACAGTATTGTCAGGAGTGCAAATATGAACATGAGCAGCCCGTGCCCGAAGTCTCCAAACATAACGGCGAACAAGAAGGGGAAAGTGATGATGGTATAGAGAGCTGCAAGGGCAACACAACAGATCTCAGGCACAGCACAAGAGAGGATGCTCTGTCTGCATTATCCCCAAGTAATCCCAAATCTAAATCTCTCGAAGTTTTGAAGTTTGAAAGACATTTCATCCCCTACTCATAGGCCTTTTCCTCACACTGCAAATTTAACTCAGTTTAAAGCTTGTTTATTGTGTGTCCCTTAGCAATGACAACTTCACAGTTGAGCAGCAGCTGACAATTCTGAGGATAACAATACGAGCACAGGAAACAAAACCCACCCAAACAGTTCTTCCTCTGTGGGTATTTCTTGGCTGTATTATAAGGTACATTCTCCTGTGCAGAATGACACAGTCAACGTAGCTACAAGTATATATTAAAGTGGGCTATACAACAAGCTGAATTTTTCAAGTGATGAGCTCCACACTTCAGTAAGATCAATAACCATTACCAGTTTTCTTTTTTTCCCCCCTAGATATCTTCCTTACCCAAAGCAATACATAAAAAAGAAATATTACACAGCTATTACAACTACCTTTCATGCTAAAATAACTCAGCAAAACCCAATCCATCTTGCTGCTTGGAGCACTGTTTGTGCTTTTGATGAGCTACTGAAATTTTAAAACAGCTCCTAACAAACAGGATGATTGTCACCATTTGGCCTTTGCCAGTGTCCAATTCAGCAAGGTATCAAGGCAAGCAGCAATGACAGCACAGCTCACAGCTCAGCTTTCAGAAGGACCAACCTGGATTAACCTCCCCATAGCTTCCAACTCCATAAGCATCAACAATGTTCTGGAACCCTGAGGTGAATTTATTGGTACGTATCAAAGTCGGAGGAGGTTGTGTTGTTGGGATGGTATTCATGAATGAGGAAATTGTAGCTCCACTCTTCCTCTAATTACAGACAGAAGATACATTTATGAGAGATCTCTGTTAATCTAATCAAAGCGAAAGCATTTGCTCTATCAGCAGTTTCACTGATCCCAAAATAGCACTAAATTAAGCCCCAAGTTTAACATTTATCTGTTTGTGCCCCCTCTAAAAACAGATTATGCACAGTGTTCTAATTCTTACTTCATATCAAGTATCAGATGAGACTCATCAGTCACAATATTATAAAACAAAGATTTGTTATTACAAATTCTGTCTTATAAAACAAAAACCAACAGAAGGGAACTGGCATATTTTCCATGACTGCAAATAGCACTGTGGGGCCAGCTGGACTCAGGTCCAACACAGAAGTTATTCAAGAAAAAAAAAAACACTACACACAACACTAAATAAAGGCTCTGCTTATAAAAAAAATTGTTTTATACAGAGACCCAGATCTGTCTGTGCCTACTTTTAGTCTACTGTTAATAATTTTCTTTCCTTATGTGTATAGTTAGTTCAAGATAAAAGCTTTAACATCAGTGAGCATTCAGGTGACTTACTGAGCCTTCCTCCAACGCATGGCGCAAATTCTGGAGATCAGCCACTGGACACCAAACCTCAGCAATTAAACATTTATTTGTGACATCGAAACTGCACAGGTTGAGGACGTGGTAAATGGCTTTCATCTTCTTTACTTGGATAACCCAAGTATAGATGGATTCCGATGCTTTATACAAGACCTGGCGCAAATATTCCTCAGTTTTATTCAGCACCTTTGTTTGAGAAAAAAAACAAAGATCTCACTGAGAATGTGACAGTGGCTGTGCTGACAACAGCAAGAGCACGTCGTACACGTCCAGTGCTGGGTCATGTTTCTAGGAGGGCAAGCAAATCTCTACTGAAAACAGCAGTCAATGCCAAGTGCTGTGAGGTTTAACAGATATGTGCAATACAGACCAGGGACACGACTAACTGTTCCATCAGCTCCAAAGCTGTATGTATATTAGAAATTGTATTTAACACTGTGATTCATCAAATGATTTCCTACGGTGCAACAGCTCCAGGAAAAGGAAATCTGCTCTTTACTCACAGTTTCAAGATCCTGAATACGAATATTGAGTCCTTCGACCACGGCCTGGCGCTCCTCGGTGGTGTCGGGGTAGGGGTACACGTGACAGCGATAGCTGCAGGAACAGGTTTGTGTTAAAAACAAACCAAACTCCACCAAAACAGCCACCCAACCCCTGCCACAGCCAAATCTGCAACACACCACTTAATAACCATGGGACAGATTCAACTCAGAGGCACTATTTTGCCTGTACTTGGTAAAGATTGCAAGTGAAATGACTCACATATTTATTTGTTCACTGCATAATTAAAAAACTGGATGCAATAAGGGGAGGAACAAATTTAACATAAAAATCCTTGTCTAAAAATGAACACTTATAAGAAAGGGGTGCAGGGAAAAAAACAACTAGAAAATAACCCAGGTATAAAGAAATTACAGATATTAGTTTTACTTCTTACCAGTCACAAATCTTCTTAACTTTTTGGCCAATTTGTTCACCCCAATAGGACACTAAAAAAACAGCCCACTTAGTGGTTTCACCCTAAAAAAACATAGAAAGTAAAGCTGATGAAGTTTGTTTTAACCAGCAATTCCACTGTGACATAATTATAGAGCTAAATAACAAAGCTGAACAACTAGAAAAAGCTGTTTTAGTAGCATTAACCTTTCATCACTTTAGTGAAGATCAAACAATAAAAGTCAACTGTATCAATATCTCTCTCTTTTTTTTTTAATATTAGAGAAAACCAGAAAAAGTTTCCAAGGAAAATCAGAGAGACATTATATCTTACTACATCAGAATTCTTAGTAAGAAAAGAGTCTTTAAAAAAGGTAACAAATTAGAATCCAAGCAAAAAAAAAAAAAAAGTGACAGATTAGGCTGCCATAATTGCTGATTTACAAAAAATTAATTTTGTAAGTTCACAGAAAAAACTTCACAGAAAACTAGCTGTACTTGACTCTTTCTTAACTACTGAATGAACAAGTGAAATAGCTATTAAAAGGCAATGGACTGTGCACACCTAGTTAATAAATATCCAAGCAGCCATTTCTGCCACGTATTTTGATCAAGGTGGCCAATCATAAAGTCACCACTATTCCACAATGAAGTTCTGCATTCCTCAAGCTGAACCAGAACAACTCAACTGCCACTTCTACAACCTCCAATTTTAAAATCTTATGAATTCTAATACTTCAAAATAGTTTTTCCTCCAAGGACACCGGGAAATCATTTCCAGTTACTGCAGGCAGACATGAGCAGCAATTCCTCCAAACCATATGAAAAGTACAAACAAAATAAACTGATCATTACAATGTTTACTCACTGTATCTGGATCTTCCAGAGCATTATCCAACTCTGCATAGGTAAGAAAGGGATAGCCTTTGCAGACTCTCCACAGCATTTTTTCAAATGCTTCAATTTTTGCTATGTGAACTAACCCAGATATGAACCTATGGAAAAAGAAAAATTTGAAATATAAGATAAAATTTACAAGAAAAAACATTTGAAATCCAGAGTACATCACCACAGTATTTTAGTATCTGCCATGGCTAGGGAAGGAAGCATCACCCTGAACAGGAAGTAAGTGGCACAGAAAATACCAGTTGTTATATGAAATTTTTATTTACAAAATAAACAGACTACAGACCTGAGCACACAACTAGAATTACATCTGACTGGTTACTTCTGTGATAGTGAGATTATTTTTTCTTGGAAGATAACCTCTCATAACAATGCCATAGACAGCAGTATCCATTCAGCATTTCAAAGGCAATGTTACAATGTAATGTAATGTTACATTTACAACTGACACTGCCAGGTGATTAAAACACTGTGTGTTTATCATAGAAAAAAGACTTTAAACAGTAAAAGGAAGTATTGATTCAGAGATTCAAGAGATATTTCTTTACACACGTCCTTGGTTTGATGGAAGCTTTGTGACAGCTTTTCTGGGCACTGTCCTGTTTATCTCTCCAAATAATCTGGGTTTGCTATAAAGGTACATTGGGGCCAGCCTCCTGTCCTGTGAAAAACTGTTTGGCACGTCTGAAATCACTACAGGCCATCTTTTAAGAGAACAACCCATTCTTTATAGCCCCTCATCAAGCACTTCAGAAGCAGCACACGCCGCACCCACCCCAGCGAGGCGCTCAGTCTGTGCGTGCGGTTGTAATCCACCAACGGCTCATTTTCCACAGATGGAAATTCTTCAAAATTTCCGTGTAAATGGGATTCATACTAGCAAATAAAAAGAAAGAACATTCATTGCTTTCAGGAAAAAAGAAAAAAACCTCTCATTCCATTATTATACCAAAGAAGAAAAGGTAATTAGGTATATGGTGTAATTAAAAATATAAAACTCGTTTCCGTGTTCAATTCAGGCAACAGAGACATCCTGGGACCTCAAGTGCACTGCTCTTAGCAATTACAGTCAGTGCTGCAAAATTGCACTGTAAACGTCTTGCCATGATTTATGCACCAAAATAACACAACTACACCTTCATTGTCAAACAATTTAACAGGGAAAATCACAAAAATGCCACATGACAACAATCCCTGTCAAATACCCCAAGCAGTACCTCAGGTGTTCTCCTGACAAAATTCTGTGTGATCTGTAACATGTATTTGTATTCTGTCAGTTCAAGCAGGTTTTTCCTTAATTTTTCTTTGTTTTTAGTTACTTCCCTCAATTCTGTCTCCAGCTTCTGCAGCTGTTCCTAAGACACAGAGTAAAGAAAAGACACAGAATCACTTACAGGATTTTGGAAAACAGAAGAGGATTCATTTTCAGCACATATTAACTTGACACAATGAAAGGAGTTTCCCATTTCTTAATTAACTAAAGCTCCATAGGTTTTATCCCTCAGTCTGCCAAAGACTGCTTTGTATTGAGTACACTTGATCCTCCACTGGCACCTGTTCAGTCTGCTGCTCTGACTCTAATTTGTGCCAAAATAATGCAGACCTGAAACTAGAACTGCAGGCAGCACAGGGTGGAAGATACCCATTCAGTCTTTTAACAGACTTACAACAAAACAGAATGTTATTCAAAATCATATCTGTGTTTTACAAGCTTCTACATCAAATGCAACACCAGAAAAAGCATTCAGAGAAAACAGCACCACACTTTGCTGTGTGCCCAGCACCTGCAGAGCCTTGGGCAAGTAAAACTCCCACACACGTGGAAATTCTGGATGCACAAAGAGCCTTAGGTAAGTCCCAAAGCAATAAATGAGGCTGAGGGACCACCTAAAGATAACTTGCCTGGAACAGTGTAATGTGCCAATCCATCAAAATACAACGGATGACTGCACGCTCCCCGAGTTTGCTTTGACCCTCCCACAGGAATTTGGTGTTAATACCAAAACCCCACTAGCTTTGAAGTAACACTGGCAGCAAGGAATCAGACAAAAAGGAAAACAAATGCTTCTGCCCCCCCCACCACACCCCGATAACTTAAGTCATAAGCAGTAAGATAGCAAGGCATTAAGCTTGAAATTAAGTTGCAAGACTTTGGCATCTGTTTAGTGGAAGTTACCTGGATTTCTAAAATGTGTTTCAGCAAGGGGGCAGGAGGAGCAACATCTCCTTCAGGAAGCGGAATATCTGCTTTTTTAATTTCTTGTACTAAATACCCTGGAGTGAGAAGAAAAACAAATTCAGAAAGGAAACTGCATTGCCTACGCTTCCTAGAGTGCTGCAGAGTTGACCTTCAGCTGTTCTTGATGGTGCTGATCACACTGCAGCATCAGGCCCTGGCTATTTTATTCATTCATTTTAGCAACAATGCACACACAAGTCTTCAAAAAAGAACTTAAAGAGTGGTGGGGATAAAACACAAAAACTATTCCTGCCTTGGAAGTCTGCAGAAGCAAGCAAACTTCAGAGGCTTCTCTTTCTCAACAAGTATTTTCTAAGAAGCTTTTACCATTTCACAGAACCTCTTTGTTGAGGCATGGTGTCACTTTCTGCTAACGGTGCAATTGTGTCACTTTCTGCCAGAAACAGACGTGCTGCTCCTTGACCCATGTTTGGAATAAAAAGTGTTCAAACAAAGCGGCTTAAGCAACCTTGACAACAAATGCAACTCACACTGGGCAGGGAGACTGCCAAAATAGCTGCTGGGATGGTTTGGCATGACCAGCACATGCCTCTGATGAGAGATTCCTACAAAAGGAATCCTTCAGTTGTAACTTTTCCTCAGGATACACTGAAGACATCTGCACCTTGGCTGTAATGCTCTGCATACCCTTCTCTATTCATTAACCAGCATGAGAACACAATTATTAATAGCTTGAGGTATTTTTGAGGGTGCTTGGGAGATCAACAGTATTGAGTTACACAGCATGAAAAAACAGGGAATATCTTACAGTCAAGGAAATATCCACAGTAAAGCTTCCTTTTTCCCAGCAGAGTTTTAAATAGTAAACACTGAAACTGCCTCATTTATTTATCAGCAACACATCAGCAACCATTCTTTACCTCTGAGCTTAAAAAAACCCCAAATCTGTATTTAGTGTAAGTAAATTCCACAGCTCACAAAACCTGGGAAGGTTAAAAAAACCTGTAGCTGACAGTACTGCCACTCTAGTAATGCCACAGGTGAGAAAGGGCAGACATGAAAATATAGCTCACCAAGTATTCTCTCCATCTCTTCACATTTCTTCACTTCATTCACATATTTTCTCTGAAATACACTTACATTTGGGTTAAGCTGAAGGAGAAGGACAAAATGCTTATTAGAGATTTGAAATAGTAACCTCCCCTAAAAAACCACAGCTGTTCCTGCAACTTCCTGGAGACAATTTGCTTGAGCTCTGTGCTCTAAGTGCTTTTCAGCTGAGAAGGTACAAAAACCTAAAAAGATTACAAAGACTTCAAATAGCAAAGCTGGGTTTATTAAAGCAGAATTATACATGCCATTGGCTAGTTTTAATCAAACAACAAAATAACCAGATCTACTGGAGAGCCAATTCCTAATCTCATTTCAACAGTTTTAAAATACTGCTTAACAACTTCAAAATAACAAACCTTTCTACAAACTTGTTGTGATGCATTTCCACGGTCTATTTGAAATATTAAATTTTACATACATCCCCATAAAATGAATGTGCAATATCTCTGACTACTTATCCAGCTATTAAATCAGAACCACTAACGCACTATTTCTACAATAAATGGTGCATCAGGTAACTAGAATGACATCAGAATGTTAAACATACACTCATGTAATAATTCTTACAGATCTACCTCCTCCTCCCTGTCATATTTACTAACTAGCTGTTAATTTAAGTCTTCCCAGCTTTCTCTGCAAAGATTTTGCAAGCTACATTTCTAACATGTATTTGGAAGACATTCCAAAGTCTCAGTCAGCAAGCAGAGATCATATAATTATGATGAAATAACACAGAGACAAGGCTTGTTACTGCCCAACCCAACTTTATGTTGGGCAGGCAGGCAGGCCGTTTCCTCCCAGGTGAACTGCTCCTCCAGAAACAGGAACCTGTGATAAATAAACCTTCAGAGCAGGTGTTTCTATCAGTCTCAGTGGGGTGGATGTATCCATCAGCTGCGCACACACATTCAGGCTGAAGGCAGTGCGGTTGCGGGTGGGTCAGGGGCTCTCCCATGGGATCTCGCTGCAAATAACCCCAAATTTATGCTACTTCTGTGAGAAAGGTGGGATTCAGCCATCCCAAAGCATTCCTCCCGAGAGTGCCGGGGAGGCCGGGGCTCCACACTGACTGCCCATCACTCATCCCACCCATCCGGACGGGTTCTGAGTCACCCGCTCTGGGTGACCCTTGGCAGGGGGCTGGACTGGATCATCTCCAGAGATCCAACCCTAACAGTTCTGCGATCCTGCCTCCAGGCGGATGCCACACAGAGACAGGCCATACACCTGCCCGTCGGCGTCGCGGAAAGACGGGAATGGAAGCAGTTCCCACCGCCCCATCGGGGCCAAGCCCACAGCCTCCCGAGGGCGGCCCCGGGCCCGGCTCGGCCCTCACGCCGGGCCCCTCAGGGTGCCCGCGCCGCCCCGCAGAGCCCCGGCGCTACTCACGTCTCGGAACTCGGCCAGGCCACGCTCGCCCANGGCTCGGGCGCTGCCGGCGGAGCTGCCGGGAACGGCGACCGGCGCGCAGGCAGCCACGGAGTCCCCGCTGAGAGGGGGAAATGCAGGGCTGAGAGAACAGCGTAGAAGCACAGAAAATGCTGAGCCGGAAGGGACGGGAAGGATCGTCCAGCCCGGCTCCTGGGCCTGCAGAGCACCATTCGCCAGAGCCACACCATGTGGGCTTGGAATGGAGCTCAATACCACCCAGGCCCAACCTTTCCTGCCGTGGGCAGGGGCACCTCCCAGCAGACCAGGCTGCTCCGCTTTGAACACTGCCAGGCTTGGGGCATCCACACCTCACTGGGCAACTTGTTCCAGTGTCTCACCACCCCCACAGTAAAAAATGACTCCCTAATGCCTAACCTCAAATTCCCTTCTTTCCATTTGTACCCATTACTCCTTGTCCTGTTCTACAGTTCTTGATGAAGAGTCCCTTTCTGTAGCCCTGTAGGCCCCTTCAGATATTGGAAGGTTGCTATGAGGTCTCCACGCAACCTTTTCTCCAGGCTGAACATCCCCAACTGTACCCTGTCTTCATAGGGGAACTGCTCCAGTCCTCTCCTCAACTTTGTGGCCCATCCAAGCCACAAGAAAATACCAAATGTTGCCTTTCATCAGCTAACGACAATGAGTAGATGTTTTCTGCACCCTGTGGAGCCCAGGTCAGGCACAGCAGGTTGTCAATGCAAAGCATTAACTGGAAAAGACAATTTCAAATCAACACATGAAAACAGCTGAAGCGTTACGACTTCTCAGAAGTGTGAGAAGTCTGCCCACTGCTCCAAAAATAGGTGGGCACGAGGGGTTTACTGTCAAGAGGAGCTTCTACTCCAGAAGAGAACCAGCTTGAGAGACCAATGGTCCATCCATGGGGACAATCCCAACTCTCCTGAAGCCTCTGGGCTGGACTCGCCACCCTCTTGAAGTCAACTCTGCACTTAGCTACTCCAAACACAGAGTATAGAGCATAAAAATAATTTATTACTTTTTGTTTTATGTAACAGCCTTTTCTGTATGCTGTAAAAGTACTGATTTTATGTATCTTTAAATGTTTATATCAATTGTCTACAAAATCCAAAAATATTTCTCCATAAATTTTACCTATCTGTTCCATAATTTAGAAAACCAAGGGTTGCTCATAATTGCTGCAAGTAAAACAAGAAACACCAATAACAGGCCTTTAGCAAGACACTGGGAATAGGGTTCTCCTAGGAAAAAAAAAAAAGAAAAGTATAAGCATGTGAGAGCTAAATTTTAGTTTATACAACCCAAGGATACAGATTAAAGTGTGTGCAAAGGCATTCTTTCAGACTAAACTCCACACATCTAACTATGTTTCAAAGAAATATGGGCTTTCTTGTTTTGTGGCATCCCACATTGCTTATTATTTTACCTGTGTAGAAGCGTGTCACCGGATAAAGGAGTTGTGGCCAGCACACCTCATTTTGATTGCAGTCAAACTCTGCATAAATCTTCTGATACCTGGAAAAAAGGAACCTTTTGGTCCATGCAATTCACGTTACATCTGCTGAATATAATGGGAGGTTTATCAATGTTTTTACCAAAAGTACCTTGTCACTGGAAGGGGTGGCTGAGCTGGGATTTCAATGAACTGAACAGAAGCTGTGATGGGAAGAAGGCTGAGGGTGTTTTTGCAGCCAAGCCCGCACTGGAACTGCCATAAGACTGTTGAGTAACTGTAAGAAAAAGCACAACTATTGCATGAGGGCTGGAAATGGAAGTTTAGAGCCTAAACACAAGCATGAAGGGACAAAACACACAGTATGAGGAGGTTGATAATCCCTGGATTTTCCACGTCGTACAAGGGGAGAACTTGCACAGTCTGGAAAAGAGGTAAAACGAGACAGAATCCCATTTATTTGATAGGGATTGACTTGGTGGAGGGGGGGAAGTGTTTGCAAAGTGAAAATTCCCTATTTCAGGAAAGAATAAAGCATTTAGCACAGCTCCCAAGAGCTCTGCAATGGGGTAAGCCAGCACACAGGACAATCTTGTTGCTTCCACCATGTGACTCCTTGTGTATGGATGCCCTGTGTATGCCCTGTTGCTGTCAGCATCGTATGTTTTGTTTAATATTTCAGTGAAGTATAAAGATTATCGGCTTTTAATCATTAATTCTTTCTTTAATTTTCATTTCAGAGGGAGAAAGGCTAACCTGGTCATGATCAAAAGGATTTGGGTTGCAAAATGAAAGGCATGTAAAAAACCAGAAGCAACAAAACCCACCCTTTTTGTTCGTAAAATTAATTTGGGCTATGTTAGGTAATCAAGGCTCAAAATGAAGCATTTATTTGTCAGCTAGCCAGAGACACAACTCACTTTACCTGATCTGCACAGCAAGAATCTGTCGCTGGGGAATCCCTTGCACTGCTCCCACTTTAGCAAAGATTATGCGAATATTCAGGTTTGCAGGAATATCTGGACAAATGCCTTTTAAGCCTCCAGTGCTCACATTAGAACTAAATGGATCAAGACCTGTGAAGGGGAACGGAGGGATTTAAATGTAAATATTATGGAAAACATTATATATTTCATAATTATTGTCATAGCCCAGTGAAATGCTGGTAACTGTCACACAGGAACACAGTAAAAATGTTTCTCTCTATAAAAAACACCTAAAGGAGTAATTTATCAATGGATAAATACCAAGTCATATGAGTACAGGCTGGCAGTAAAATATTCAGTATCCACAGACATAGTGAGTTATGTGCCTTTGTGTACAGATGGATGGATGGATGCAGACATATTTATCACTAGCTTTAGGTATTTGAAATTACAATTTGCATTTATTTTGACATGCTTTATTTACTGTATGGGCATATTTAGACCACAAAGAACAACACAAGCCTCACTTACGTATAATTTCCACCCAGTCATTTAGATCACTGTAACTGGAATTGTCCCTCTTTCCAATGTGAGTAGCTTGTATTAATGCATTCAATTTCTCAGTTACATTTCCTCTGCAAAATAAGAATGTAACATCACACAGAATGTAAACCTGTACTGTCTTACCACTCTGGGTTGCAATATTACTGTATCATAATGTCAGTTTCGTCTGGAAGATGTTATCACACAACAAAAATAAACTTGAACTATTGAAGGGAAGAAATGGCAAAGCATTGCAGCCAACACAGTTCTCATTTGAGTAAAGAGTGAAACCATTATTATGATTTCCCATTAAAAACAGAAGTGAGACTATTAAGCACAGAAAGCTGAAACACACACATGAATGTTTAAAAAGAATGTACCAGTGCTGATGGGAGGCACTTGTAGACAGTCATGGAGCAATCAACAAGAGGGGTGCAGCAGGGAGAAACAATTCAGCTTGTGCAGCTCACCTTAAAAGGCTGCAATCTTCATTAATATCAACTTCTAGAATGCACCCAGAGTATGAGTCTACTCCAAACAGAACTGGTCTGTAAGTTGCTGATGAACATAAACCTCTGCCAGCTGTGAAATGGAAACATCTTACTTGAGCTTTCCTATTACCCACCTTTGGATCTCCAGCTTTCAATTTTGTGCAAAACATCAAACATTAGAATGCAAACTCAGCATGGTATAGTTCAGAAATAGACACAAGTCCATTCAGTTTTCCAAGAAAGCATTAAAGGTTTTCTCACCAAACTTTGAAAGTTTGGGAAAGAAAAGCAAGATTTGGCAGAGATTTTTAACTAAAATATGCTTTTAAAAATCAAAAACCAAATAAAGCTCCAACATTCTAGCATTAACTACAATTGAAGTTGCACCCTCACAAGCCAATACCTGGCAGCCAAATGTTCAGGCTTCCCAGAGGATCAGAAGCATTCAGATTTGCAGCTCTCACTGGTTTTCCAACTTGATACCCTAAACATAGAAGGGTAGATCATGAACACTGTAGAAGAATCTATAAGCATTAGCATTGTTTTAAGAGTAAATGTCATCAATCCTGAAGTAAATGACAAGACATTTCCATTACAGTGGGAATGGCCTCACTTTAAATAATCAATATCTATGCAACAAAAGCCTAAGAACCACTCACTGCTATTGGCAGTGCAGTAAGGCAGGAAGGTGAAGGCTGGCAACATAAAGAAGTACAAAAGAAATATAAAATGTAATCACTGATAAGAATCTGTACAGTACACATTTTTTTACTTTTAATAGGCAAAATAAAGTATTAATACCTGGATTCTCAAACGGTTCCTCTCCATTAGTACTCTTTAAACTTAGAAATTCGACTGTGAATCTCTGTGTCAGTATTTCTGGTAAAAGAAAAAGTATGACTTTTAAATAAGTAAATTAGCAATATGTATGTTCTATGTAGGGCTCAAACTTCTGTCTTTCATTAGTGTCAGAATATTCAAATTGACACAAATTAATGGAAATCAGCCCCATACTTTTCTTTCTAGAGTCCGAGGAAAATTATTTTTAAGAAGAATTAGTAAATAAGAGATTCTATCACAGAATTTCCATGCGGAAGAAAAAGAAGTAAATCAAAAATCATAAAAGAAATGTCATGATACCTCCATCACATAAGCTTCCGAGTAAGACAGTGACATTTACTTGCTCAATGTTATTGTCTTTCCAAATGAATTTATAATGTTCTGCAAAAGTTACGTTTTGACACAGAACCTCAGCAGCATGAAGGTTTTCTGGCAGAAGGAAAAAAAGAAAAGGTCATAACAAAAAGCATTCTAATTAGAAAGCTCTGCTACTGCAGATGAGAAAGAACATATTAAAACCTCGCCAAAATTCTGGAAATTACAACATTCATCTTTTTGAGAATTTATTTTACTGTTTAAATGTGCAATGGTGCAATCCCCCATGTATGCAAGATAAGGAACCTGATTTCCTGACCAGCTGTAATGAACTGGAGTAAACTGGAGGTTTACTTTTTCAGTCTTAAGATAACATACACAATTCCTCCTAAAAATTGGAGCAGGCAAACATTTTAGACATGAAAATAGTCTATTTCATGTACAATCCAGGTTAAGTAATAAACATTAATTAAATGGAAGAGACATACCACTTTCAGTGATGAATTTGCCCCTGTCAGTGATGGTTCTATAGACAACATTTTGTTGGATGAAGTCTGGAAACGAAAAACAAACAAAGATTTCTGTTTTCACATCCAAGGTGCAATCCTTGTTGTTATGAAAATTGAGTAGAAAATTATTTAGAAGATTAATTTTGGTAAAGACCCAGACTGTTTATGTATTTTGAAAGCAAAGCTAATTATCTGTGGATCTTACAGAGGTAATATAGACTAACAAAATTAGACAGTTATGGAGCATAAAATATCTTCATGCTGATAATCACATTATCTCAAACTCCAAAATGACTCTTCATAAGTACAGGCTCTTGGAACGCAGAGAGTAACCACTTCTCACTAACTCTAAAATGCTCATGCTGCACCCTCCTGACAGAAAAAGGGCTCTGCAACAGTCTGAAAATGGGAAGTGGGAGGGATGCTGTTCAGAACTATTATGAGTCACCAGGAACAGGTAAATGGGAAACAAAGGCCAATCCCATTATTTCTTACCTCCTAAATCTTGGGAAACAGTGGGACACTTGCTAGAAGGTCATGAGAAATGGAACAGAACATCCCCAAATGCTGAACTACGGCCACCAGGTAACACAGATGTTACATTTAGCTACTGTGCCAACAGCTCTTGGGTTTGCTCTGTTCCAGCAGCTCTGAGAAACATGAAACACATTCCTGCTTGGATTTCTGCAGCATACCTGCAGTGCCAGTGTTTATCCTCACATCGTGGGGCAGGCCTTCCTTGTAAGACTCCAGATTGGTCAGGCACTTGACATCAAAGTTGTAGAGATACGCCACGGGAGCATTCCCAACACACTGTCCAGCCATGGATTGCTGCAGGTGGTTCACAGAAATAAGGATTTTCTAGGCCCTTGCTTTTCATTTGAAGATTAATTGTTAGTGAAACGCCCCACATGGGCACTACAGCCACACATCACACTTGGACAAGCAAGCTATCTGATTTTATAAAAACACCTCAGCCTATGGCAAAAGAGAGGTTAACATTTTAACAGCACAGCTTTAAAAGTAGTTTCAATGTACACTATGAGTTCATCTCCATTTGTGAAAATAGTTATAACCAACAAGTGTCTCCAAAATGCATTACCTTTTCCAGGAATGGGCCAGGGGATGAGGAAGGATAATGTTCACTTTTAATAACAACTTTGTGGTTTGTTTTTTGGTTGGTTGGTTGAGGATTTTTTTGTGAAAAATACACCCCACCACTTCCTAACATCAAGTCGCTGAAATTGGATGCAAAGCCCTAAGGAGTGTGATGCAGGGAGTTCCAAACAAACCAAGAGGAATCAAAAGCTCATAAGCACCAAGTGATTACCTGGGGAACAGTAAAATACTCATCTTCTTCCGTTATAATTGGATCTCCTTCTCTGTAACCAGTGAAAGGTTTCCCAGGAGAAGTTTGTAGAGGAATCTTAAATGAAGGAACTCTGGGTATAGAACTGCAAAGAAGTTTAAAAATTAAACAGTGCTTTACTCTTTACCTCACACAATTAATTACAGGTTTGCTTTCATGTCCTCTGTTCTTATACACTACCAATGACATTTCTCCACTTGCATTTAAGGTTTACACCCTAAAACCCTAATTTCAAAGTAACTTTCATTATGAAGACAGCTTATACTTTTGGTTGCATAATGAGTGTGATGAGAAAATAACTTTTCTCAAGACTTACGTAGAGCCATGATAAAAGTAGCCAAGAAATGGTGTGTTGTCAAGAGAAGACTGTACACAAAGGAAGGGAAACCACTCAGGGGTATATTCCATGGACTGGGAAGAGCACAGCTGATCAAAAGGTGGGTTTACATCCCCACCAAACACTCCAGTGAAACATGATCCACTGAATAACTCCTGCAAGTCTGGTGTGCACTCCTGAAAGGGAAAAGAATGGTCACTTTTTAGCAAGGTAATTGCAATACTCATGGCACTACAAAGCCAAACTTACAGGTAAATCAAACAGCTTTGCAGAGAGAACATATTTACTTTCAGAGATACTGGAATATCCAAACACGCCCTCTGGCCCATCTGGTCTGAAGCATTCAGTACCTCTCTCTCCCCACAGACAACAGAGTCTAGAAACTTTGAAAACACTTAATCAAAATTTAGTAAGAAATAAGTACCAGATCACAGCAACAACGAACATCACAAGCTCCAGCTGTTAAGTTACATGGACAAGAGCCCAAGGGCTGAAATGCCTGGTTTGGGATGACAGTTGCATTTTCTGTAACAGAAGTAGAAGACAAAATCAGATTAAGTGGACTGAAATCCAAATAAACAGACCATGCACACTGCAGTTTATTCTGTGTAGAAACCTTTTTTTAAATTCCATTCATGATTGCTCAGTATCTCTTATTGCTGCCCAAATCCCGATTTTTTCCATGCAGAGAGGAAAAGAACAGCCAAAACGCCATTTCTTCTTTAGCACTTACCTGACACATTTCCTGTAAAGGAGGAGTTGGCAAATATTTCAGCCTGAATCAGGAGCTGTGCCAGCATCACTGAACCACGGCAAGCTAAAACCTGGAGTGTTTCCACCATGCACAGAGGTGAGGGGCAGCACTCGGTGGCATTGGGCAAACACAGCTCCAGAGTTCTGGTCAGGCTTACAGTCACCTTGGATGTGTTCTGGAAAAATACAAAATAAAGTTTGACAGCTCTGATGGCTTGTATTAAATTGCTCTTGTCTATACCATTCATCAGCTCCTGAGAGAGAAGTTGGAATGAAGTGGAATAACAGAAGAATCAGTATTTTACATACCACACCAGGAGTTACATCCAAATTCCAATCTCCAGCTCTTTTGCTTCCGCTGCAATTCGCAAGCTGCAATTTTCCTATAACAAAAAAAAAAATTAAAAGTATTCCACTGTCATTTAGAAAAGACTGGGAAATAAGAAATACATTTAAACTCCTCTTGTGTCTTCAGGTACACCCTCAGGCCCAGCTGACATGGAACCAACTGAAAACTAAGGGCTTAACCACAGAAATCATCTCAAATTCCTGTGTCCATAACTATTAAAGCACTAAATTACGTGCATAACCATTTCTCTAGTAATTTTTGTGTCAAAAAATACTAACAATTCAAACATTTATTTACATGGGGGAAAAGGGGTTGAAGTGTTCTTACCTGTCTCTGCATCTCTAGGACTTAAAATTATAGAAAAATTAACTCCTGAAGAATTGCCAAGAAAAAAGGAATTGACTCTGGGCCCTGACATGTGAATAAACGAAGGCTGAAAGACTAAAAAAAAGAGAAAGAAACAAGTTGACTAAAAAAGGTAACATCTGTAAGACATACAGATCTTATGCTTGGGCTAGATTCTTACACTCTTAGACTTTAAATTGTCACAAATAGAAAAAAAATATATATTGTAATGCCTAGTACACGGTTGTATTTCCATTCTTGCCAAGTCCTGGAGGAGTGGGTGTTGCTTTCTATGCCACAAGTTTACATGTGTGAAGATGCCCAGTAAACAGGCAGTAAAATAACATTATAGCACTTACAGCCCACGCAGGTACTACACAACTCAGGCAACATCATATTTAGCATTTCTTGCCGACTTCAGCTTACACTTTTTAATTTCTTGGGGCCATGAACTGTGCCAGAGATGTCCCGCTACCTGCGATCCAGGAACTGTGAGTTCCTGCCTTCAGCATGCGGACGCAGTGTTAAGTGTAGGGTTCGGAGTTGGGAGTTTCGCTGGATTTTTCTTTCTGGACTTTGCTCAGGCTGAAAGGTCCTTCATAAGCAGCTCCCCCTTCTCCCTCCGAGTCCCCCTCTGTGCTGAGCAGCGGCAGAAACCCCAGGGCGAGCACGTTCGGGTTTGGCAGGAGCGCCCAAGACCGCGCCCTGGGGAGCCCTCAGGCCCTGCGCCGCCTCCCCTCACGNCCCCCCGGAGGCCGCCATTCACCGCGGCCGCTCACGCCCTGACCCACCGGTGTCCCCAGCCGGCTGCCCGGGGCAGGGAGCCGCCCGCAGCAGCAGCAGTAGCAGCAGCAGCAGCGCCCCGAAGCTGACGACCCCCATGGCGCTAGGGCGGCCGCCCGGCCGCCATCTTGCAGCGGCAGCGCGGCGCCATGGCAACGCGGAGGGCGGGAAGCCGCCTCACGGAGAGGGCGGGAAACGCGGCCGCCTCACGGGGGAGCGGCCCGGCCACAAACGAACAAAGCTAACAACGCTGAGAAACAAGCTCTAAGTGTATTAGAAAAAAATAAATAAATAAAGTTTAGGGCTCTCAGACCCGGGGGAGGGAGTCAGCATGGTTCGGGAAGAGGGAGGTACTATTGATAATGAACACTAAAGAATGCATAATTTATGTGGCGCCAGGACATCTGGCTGGACTTCCAAGTTAAGGAAGAAACTAATAGAAGCAGCTCGATAATTGTGCTGAAATCAGATCCAAGCAGGTAAAAGGTAATTATGGTAGGAGACCAGTGACCCAAGAAACTCCCAAACCCGAAAGAGAGAAACTGAGCATGTGGACTGATGAGAATGAGAAGCGAGAGAATCATTAGCCAATAGGCATTAGAGTATTAATTAATAAGAAAAGTATGTAATTTGTAGCAAATAAACACTAATCCCTTTGTTTGCTAGAATGTATAAATAGTTTTCATAACTGATATACTTTTTATGGAGCGGTTCCCATCTACCTCAATGTTGAATAAAGTAATGTTGATTTTCTAACACTACTAACTGGTTAGAGAGTTTTATGTCCTGGTTTTCAGTGACAATTCCAGACATGTCTGTCCCTCAGCACCTCCCCTAACTCCACTTGGACCTGTCCTCCCTCATCCACTGTCAGTCACATCACACCATTACACTCAAATAACGAAACTCCAAGAAAATCGTGTAGCTCACTCTTAAATATCAAAGCAATATCTGACCACATTTGAAAAAGAAACAGTCTTTATTACAAAAGTTTTATACAACGTAAATTATAAATACAGCCTCCACACAAAACGGCTTTTGTCAATGAAAAAAGCTCGCCTTGGTGCGTTGGCAAGCCCAGAAAAAACTGGCACCACAGCTGTTACAGTGACAAAACCTGATGTGAATAACAAGACCTGACAAATTTCTGTATACGCATTGGGAAGGAAAAAATAACTCGTTTTCAATGTGGAAAAAAATTCCTCTCTATTCCTTTCAGGAGAAAGCTTAAACCACCAAATTACACAGCTCTCTTGAGGTGGAGATATTGTTTGTTTCTTTAAATGAAAGACACATCCACAAGTACACAGCAGACCTTCCTGCCATAAAAGACACCAATCCAAAAGTCTTTGTTCTTGTCAAATGCCAGATGGAAACTCACATACTAAAAACAAGAAGTGTGCCTGTTATCGTATTACAACTACATATTTTGTTTTCCAGTTTCAAAATAAAACCTTGAAGACTAACCAGCTAGGCTGCATTTGTTGATGTTATTTTAAACAGAGGGAGGTCTTTTTATTCACAAATGAAGAGATATCAAATTGAGAAAGAAATACCACAAGGACAGTACAGTCACAGGAATACAAATACATGTGACTGCACGTGCAGGGCAATTAGCACCTTTTTTTTTCCCAAGTGGCTCACAAACCGTCTTGAAAATGATGGCTCATATTGCTAGCAAGAAGTTTAAGTCCCTGAACAACACAGTGCTACGACTCTGATCCTACACACTAGAAATGGTCATTCTTACCTTTACACCAACATATAGAAAGAATCAAAGCTTTCTCGACTTTGAAAATAACTCAAAGGTGTGAAACTTTGCAGTGGCCAGAACACCCTCAAATTCACAGGCTGTGTCTCTTTACCAGGATGTAACTTCTGGTTCCTCTTACAGTCAAGAATTAGTATTTAAAACAGCACAGATTACATGGTAATACAGTGATTCGTTACTTAGCAGGCTGCATAGAAGACATACATTTTAAATATTTATCCCCTAAGAAACAAGTAATAGCACTTGCATACACTTCTCTTTCATATCCAATAAAAAGTGCCATCAGTTTCTCAAGTAGGTTCCATTTCACGGAATTACTGGAGGAGGTAATGATGTATTTACATAATGTTGCTACGCAGCTACCTTTAATTTCTTCTTCTTCGCTTTCATGACAGGTGGCAATGATATTTTGAAAGCAGTCCTGGAAGAAAAACAAGAAAAAGCAACTGTCAGATACTCTGAACATACTCCCACACCCACCCTTGAAATACAAAGAATAAACACTTACTCGCAGGTACTGCAGATAGGACTGAAGTTGCAGAATACTGCAAAATCAAAGAAGTGGTTTTCACTAAAACAGGTCATTCGAATGTAGGAAATCAGACTGTTAAATATTTATAAACTTACTTGACAAGCACACAGAGCACACATAGCCAATTTCAATGAGGTTTCGATGACAGAAGCAGGCAGCTCTGTAGTCAACATGAACAGGAGGTGGAAGGACAAGCTGTGATCTCTGCTCTTGATCAGGGAGAAAAACCCACTGCGTGGACAGAGAAAAGTATTTTGTGAATTGGGTTGGTATTCCTGTATTATCTCGTCAGTGAAGTGAGTAATATTTCGCATCTGACACAGGAAAAACACCGAAGTGTTTTTTAAGTGACTTACCAACAAATACTGCAGAAGGGATGGCATGTGGGGCACTTTCAGATATATGCCACCCGTAATATCACAGGCCTGCAAAGCAGAGCCAATGATCAGATTGCTGTTCAATGACATTAACAGGGCATTTAAAATATCCATGTACTGCACAAGGCCTTCATGTCAGAACTGTCAGATCCACTGAACATATTTCCACACCCACTCTTGATTAAAGGAAAGAGCTGAAGAACATGTTGAACTATCTAACATCAAGTATTCATGAGTTAATATAAATGGCAAATAAGAGCATCAAGACTGTACCTGCTGTAGAAGACCAGAATCAGAGTCCAAGACACAGGCATCAATCAAAATACTCTGCAAGAGATGAAATGCATGGAAACCGAATTTAGCCAGGACCCACATAGCCCTGTCAGTGTTACTGTCATGACTTGTTTCCACTATAAATGCGCTATAAATTATGTAATCATAAGAGAAATTAACAATTGTGTTATCTTTGCACAGAAATAAAAGATAACATAAATGAAAAAAGGCCAGCTTTACCTGCTTCTGTGCTGCAAAGATCACATTCATGAAATTCATGTATTGCAAGGCACTGTCTTCTGCAGCTTTTATGACCTAAATAAAACAAACGTGTTAGCCTACATATATCACTGGATTTCAAGACTAAAAGAAAACTGTGACAGCAAAAGTTCTTACCAGAATCCTTGATTTAATTTCTTGATTGGCTAAGTATTAAAAAGAAAGAGAAATACATCAGCACATTGTTTGTATCACCCCTTTAATTCTGATGCATCTGACACCTCAGAATATCCTGGATGTTAGATCTAACACGTCAGATGAAATATCTACATGAAACTATTTCCAGTCTCAGTGACAATTATCTATGGACTAATTCCTCTCAACCTCCAGTTATTCCACGGAAATTCCAATTACAGTTTTACTCGCACGCAACAGAAAATCTCCCTAAGGACGTGGACTATTGACCAAGTCCTTTAACTTGTTCAAACTGGGCAACTTCAAATGATCAGAATAAACCTCTGCCTATTAGTGCCAATTCTGGAAATGGGCGTGTGTCCAAACATGCATATTTGTCTGTGCATGTGCATTTACATCCGTTATTCAAGTTTAAATATTTACTCAAGTGTTGAAAACAGGAGAAAAGATGTTACCTTTTAGGTCTTTGCCCATCTTATTGATGTCTACACTAGCATTAAGGAATCTACGTTCCATTCTTGGAAATAACTCCATGATCCACAGCACACATTCACCACCTTGGCCAACACACGTTTTGATAAGCACAAGCCACAGATATCAGGCAAATGTTCCAGTTTTAAGTATTACAAAAAAACAAGAATAGTAAAAATTAGTAGTATAAGAAACAGTCTTAAGAACACATAAAGGCTTTGAAGATTCAGTGGTCAAAAGGATACAACAAAGTGCTTTAGCAAGTGATCCTGCTAACAGGGTTTCTGTTTGCTCGCCCTTCATGTCAGCTGCAATACAAGAAAAATTGCAAGAGTTACTTTTATATACAAAAACAGCTACTGACCCTGACAATACAGAATACTACACATTTTAATCTCTGGCAAATAATACTAATGCAGAGGCCTGAAATGTCAAACATAATAAACTCATCTACTTTAAGCATATTAAAATTCACATGATGAAAATAGAGGACATTTCTGCAACTCCTTGACAGTCCAAGTGTTTTGCAATTCTGCAGATTAAGCCTAGAATTTTCTTCTCCTTACTCTTTGTCATGAGGTCTTTAATCTCTTCTGCAATTGCATCATTTATTGCTGTTAATAATTCATATTTTCCATCCTTGCTGCCGGAGCAATTAGATTCCACGGAAGGGCCTCCCTCTCCAAAGGGATCTGCAGCAGCCCAACGCTTCCCAGGGTACAGGAAACGGCTGAAACACAGGAAAAACAAAGTATTCATGTGTTGTCTTCAACCTTGTAAGAAAAAATGCTATCAGTGAATCAGCTATAGATAGCAATACTCTGAAGTTTAATTTAAAATCTTTTTAATATTTTAGACATTAAAGAGGCTACGTAAGGCAGGTGACCTTCAACTTACACTGGAGTAAAACCCACATTCAGCTCCCTCCTTTTGAGACATCTCTTAAGAGAACTGGCAGAGACACCACAGCTGCACTTGGGGGTAGATCCTGAGGCTCACAAACATCTGGGGGGAAAATATCCCCTAAACAGGGAACTTCTACCACTTGCATTGTTCCACTCTACAATATCTACCATTCCCTCTCTCTGTGTGTGTATTTTTAAGTTCATTTAAACCTCCCTTCTCTCTTCTAAGTCTTTTTGTTGCTTTGTAAGGCATTAATATTCTTTTGTATATGGTTTCAGCTAATCTCTTTTTTTAAAACAATGATATATTACACACTTTTAACTTGGTTTCTTGGAACCAAACAAGAAAATCAGGAGACAGATACAGGAAACGCAAAACCTTGACACTGTTCAGAAGCAGTTCTACCTCTCCTGAGTGTGACTTGCTATTACAGCGAGTTTGTTGGTGCGATTCATGAGTAGGTGAGAGTTTCCCAGCACCATCACTGCATCGATGCATTTCGACAAGGTGAACTGCTGCAAAAAAGAATAGAGCAGATGTAGCACAATAACATTCACAGAGAAGCAATTCCGAAGAAATCTCTGAAATGGAGACAGTTAAAAAAACTTGAATTTGAAGATGCAGAAAGAGCTTCAATGAATACAGAATGCTGCATAGCTATTTCAAAAGGTACTACGATATCCATTATACTTGCTTTAGCAGACAACGTTAGCATAGCTCAGAAGTCAAAAAAATGATGGGATTTCCCTCAGAAATGGCCATCACCAGTCTCAGCAACCAGAGGCCGTACCTCAGCCTCTCCCAGGGCCCTCTTCCCCCACCAGATCGGGTTGGTGTCCAGGACGACGATCAGCAGGCTCAGCTCATCATCTGCAAAGGGACCACACGGCAGCGTCACCCCGGGCCCCGAGCAGAGGGGTAAATCCCCGAGCGGAGGGGTAAATCCCCGAGCGGAGGGGTAAATCCCCGAGCAGAGGGGTAAATCCCCGAGCGGAGGGGTAAATCCCCGGAGCCCCTCGCGGCCTCCGCTTCCCCACAAGGAGCCCGAGCCCTGCCGCAGCACCCCCGGACCCCACCGGAGCGTCCCCAGGAGCCCGCCGGGGCAGCCCGGCCCCGCTGCCGCCGCTCACCCCC
>VZTG01009063.1:47292-65252 GCA_013397845.1 Melanocharis versteri | reverse complement strand
GATGTCGCGTCGGCCGTGGCCGCCATCCGCGCGCTGCTGGGCTTCCTCAAGCAGGACCGAGGTAGGACCGAGGTGGAGGCGCGGCTCCGCGGCGGGAGGGACTCCGCTGGGCCCCGGCTGTCCGCGGGGCGAGGCCGTGACCACGCGTCTCTGCCTCTCCGCAGGGGAGACCATCCAGGGCCTGCGGAACAGCCTGCGGGACGCCATCGACACCTTGTCGCGGGTGGACTCCTCGGTGGCCGTGTCCTCCGGCGGGGAGCTCTTCCTGCGCTTCATCAGCCTCACCTCCCTGGAGTACTCGGTGAGGGCTGCCAGCTCTGCTCTGCCCCGCTGCTGCTGCTGCTGCTGCTGCGGGGGCCTCCCGCCGCTCAGCGGGCATCCCGGTCTTTTCCAGGACTACTCCAAGTGCAAAGAAATCATGATCGAGCGCGGGGAGATCTTCCTGACGAAAGTGTCTCTCTCGAGGAATAAAATCGCCAAGCTGTGTCACCCTTTCATCAGAGATGGTGCTGTGAGTAGGCCGGGGCACGGTCACTCCTGTTCGGTTGTGCTGCTGCTTGCAGTGAGGGAAGAACAGGAGGGGAGAGGAGTCTGATGGGGGCTTCTGCACTGCATTGTTCTGCACAACAAGCCATGACGCTACTAACAAAAGTAAAGGTTTCCCACGGCTCAGAAAAAGTAATATGTGAATTTTTTTTGTCCTGGCAGCGAATACTGACACATGCCTACTCCAGGGTGGTCCTCAGGGTGCTGGAAGCAGCTGTGGAATCCAAGAAGCGATTCACTGTTTATGTTACTGAATCACAGCCAGATGAAGCAGGGCAAGTATTCATTAATTTGGTTTTTATCTTGGTTAACAGGGTAAGTTACAGCTACCATCCAACTTGTCCTGCCCTAAGAAAAGCTGCTAGGCTTGGTTGGAGCATTTTAAATGGCATTTAAGTGTCACTCATATCACATTATTCTGGACAAGTGCAAAAAAATCTAAAAAATATTGGTAATTAACTTCCCATACTAGATACTCTAATTAGTGTTATCTAGGTTTTCCTCAAAGGTTCAATAACCTTCAGTGCCAGGCAACCTACTTTTCCCTTGGGACATGGGAGACAACTGATTTATAATTGTCTCTTTAAGAAGTAGGCTAAAGTAATCAGTATTATGCTAATCATAGCAAAATAAAATATACAGCTAACAACGTCATTTGAAGATGCCAAATAATTCCTTCAGAGCAGATATTGTTGCATAAGTACAGGAGTAAACCTTGCACACTGGGTAATACATGTCACTAACAACATGTAACAATTCCTTCCATTTTTAGACAATAACTCATTTTCTGTTCTACCACCAGGGGAATGGGGGCAGTCACAGGTTTCAGTCTTTCCGACAATATTTTCTTGTCATTGTCTTAAAAAAAAATTTTTTTAAGGTCCAAATGTTTTCTTTAATAGGCAAATAATGGCAAAAGCCCTGAGGAAGCAGAACATTCCTGTGACTGTGATTCTGGATGCTGCAGTTGGGTAAGTTTGAGCATAAATTTTAAGATTTTTCATCACAATTTTATTTTGACAGTAAGACAAAAAAAAACCCTTACACATAAGCAGCTTCTTTAAACTCCAAGGTTATTACTTGGTTTGTCATGGTCATCCAACAGGCTAAACGAGTTACACCTTTAGGTGCACAATTAGAATGTGTCAGCTACAACACAAGCTTTTGATTTGGAATGTTGGAATGAAAGAAAGAACCAGACCTAACAGCTTGTACAGATCTGTAAAAAAGAACTGAGGTGCTACACAAAGAGGCCACTTTTTGCTAATTTGCATAAGTGCTATCATTTTGTGGTTTTTTAAGGTATTTGCTAAATTACCACTGCTTAGTACAAGTCCAGAACATGAGAAAAGAAACAACTACAATAAATCTGAACATTCCCAGTCAGAGTTCAGCTTCTTCCAGCATTTACACAGTTGCCAGTGTCAGCTATGGCTGGGGACGACATGGCTACTTAATATTCCTGCAGGGAAGCAGATGAAATCTCACTCTAAGGATGTGTAACAGCATGTGGACTTACAAGAGGCAGATGAAACTAGTGCAGAAAATTGGAAGATTGTTTGAATTACTCATTTCTGTTCTGTTCAGCAAGTCATTTGTCCTATTACCCAGTGAGGCTTGGATTTTTTCCCCCCTTTTAACAGCTACATTATGGAGAAAGTGGACCTGGTGTTAGTTGGTGCTGAAGGTGTAGTTGAAAGTGGAGGCATTATCAACAAGGTAATTGTGAGTTTCTTACCTCATTCTGTAAACTTTTGACTTCTAAAGTTTGGTTTCTTTGAAGCGTTTAAAGCTTTTTGAAAAGTCTCTTCCATTTGGATTTTATCCAGTAAATGTCTGTTAATTGTTGGAAACTGAGCAATATTGTCAGGCAAGCACTGAGTCTGCAATGTTGTTTTCCATCTGTCTCCACAGATTGGCACCAATCAAATTGCTGTGTGTGCCAAAGCCCAGAATAAGCCATTTTACGTGGTAGCAGAAAGTTTCAAGTTTGTAAGACTTTTCCCTCTCAATCAGCAGGACGTCCCTGACAGGTTTAAGGTAAGAGAAACTGAACTTCCATCTTACCCAGCTAAGGTGCACACTGGTGTGTCTGTGAAAAACTGTCTTCTAAGCATCTCTGATTATCTGGATCTCTCTGCTGTGGGATATTATGGGATTGCTCCCTGGTATAGTCAGGCACCAAACATCCATAATTTGCCTTGATACTGATACTCTGTTCCTAAAGCAGTTCCTTTAGGGCTGAGGGTAAGAAACAGTTAAATGAACTCCAGAACTACCAACTGTACTTTTTACACAAGATAAAAGAGCTGAGACCAAGGTGGCACCGGTCTGTGCACTTGACTTCCTTCAGTTTTACCACAGACATCTGCTTGAGGCCGTAGCACTGCTCTTGCCCAAAACAGGATTTAACTTGCAGCTGTGTCATAACTAATGGTCTCTGTTTCCTTCCAGTACAAAGCAGACACTCTGGAAACGGGTCAGAATCTCACAGACGAGCACCCCTGGATCGACTACACCTCCCCATCCCTGATCACGCTGCTCTTCACAGACCTCGGCGTGCTGACTCCTTCAGCTGTCAGTGATGAACTCATTAAACTCTACCTGTAACTCAGAGACTCCTGCACAGGATGTGTCATTTTCAGTGACGATCAGGGTTCTAAGAACTTGGAAGATGATATGGGAACATGGCAAGGAAACGACATTATAAGGATTCACATAATTATGGACCACTACTGAAAAAATTCCCAAAGTTACTACAGCTTCTAAAGGCTGCAACTAAATTATTTTAAAGAGGGGTGGAATATTTTGATACTATGAAATAAAATACCTTATGGTGTATCCAGACTCATTCTCAGGTGTGCTGTTCCTGATCTGTGGTATGTACTTGAAAAAAACAAAATTAAAACATGCATAAGGCTGCTGATGGAAACTTGCAGCTCCTGCCACAGCAGAGCGGTGATTTGAGCTTTGTTCTCAACAACTGCAGGCTCTGTGTCTTTATGGATGCCAGGTCTCTCTATGAAGAAATTAAATCAGTTCTGTTCTCTGTATCACTTTTTTATAGAAATGCAGTTTTATTGAAATAAGCAGTGTTTTAATGTAAAAATGTGGTTAGAGTAACTGTCAGCCTTCAGACTCTATGTCCTCAACAGTTTCTGCTTTGAGCCTTTGGCTGCCTGTTAGTTTCTTCTCAAACTCTTCTTCACTAATTTTTCCCTTTTTTAATCTTTTCAAGAGTCTTGTGTCATTCAGCAGCTCTTCCATATCCTCATCTTCAATATCAGAGCCCTGTTGGAAGTTGAAAACAACAAATTAAACACAACACCAAAAGGTTTTCATTCAATACAATTGAACACAAGAGAAGATTACGAGTCAGAGTTTGCCAGGAATATCCAAGCAGGAAATAATATTCAATTCCTTCCCAGGCAACTGTAACTCTCAGCTACACTTCCTGAAAATTGACAAAAACACCCTCAGGCCATAGTTCTGCACCTCTGAGAAATAAAAATCCTATTACTGACCAGCATCAGCACTGAGAAGTTGTTTTAGTGTTTGGCTTTAAAAACCTCTGTAATTTTTTTAAGCTTTGCTTGTCCAAGTCCTAAAAAGTTATTTTGCAGCCATCAGTTCCACCACACTAAAATCCCAGAGCTCTCTGCCATTGGAAAGACTACAGTAATCACTTGCAGTTAAGGGTATGGACACAGTTACCTCTTCATGCTTCCTTTTAGCTGTTACTTTCTTCTTCTTCTCCCTCTTGGCTTTCTGCTTTGACCATGCTTTGTTCTTTACGAATTTCTTTTTCCCTTGATTTTCCTCTCTTTCTTTTCTTTGTTCTTCTAATTTCTTTTGTCTCTGCTTTTCTCTATTTTTATCCTTAAATGAAATAGAGTCTGTATTGACAGTGACTGGAGTAAAGTCTGGAAAACATTTTCCTCTTAATTCAGGCATCTTTGGCATTTTTAACAACGCAAAACCTCTGGCAAGACTGGCAAAATCCAGATCTGTTGAAATAAAGATTATAAAGTCAGTTCCCTGCTGGATAAAAAGCTAATTTAACTGAGAAAGAAAAGAAAAGCCAACATTATTTTAAGGTATTGTTTGCACTCTATACCTTAATACAAGCAACAATGCTAAGTCTCTTTTATCTGTGCTTGTATGAGTTTGGCCATGCTCCATAATTAAGTGTTTTCTCTTGAAAAAAATAGGAGTTTCATCAAAATCTGATGGTGCAGAAAGTGAATTTGACATCCAGAATGAGTCATTGAAGCTTGTGGACAACACCACTATGCTTTTGTTATCTGAGAAAAACAGTTAGAGGTAGCAGCCCTGCTAAAAATCACCTTTTATCCGGAAGATCAGATTACATTCGTGTTTGGCATAAGCCTGGACGTAAGACACAAAAGCTTTCATCCCCTTCTCAAACACTGCCCTGTCAGCCAGGGCCATGGACTTCAGCTTGGGAAGAAGATCCAACACATTTGTCTGAGGTTTCATTTCCTGCATGGGACACTGGGAACCAGAAAATAAACAACAAAACCAAAGGAGAAGTTCAACCAAATGATGTGGAATGCACTGTGAAACCTCAAACACTTCTTGTCCAGTTAATCCTCAGCCAGCTTTGAGCCCTTTTCCCTTTGGCCACTCCAACACACGAGCTGACCATCAGCCCCACACAGCAGCTCCTGGACCAGCAGAAGAGTTCCCACACTGCAGCTCCACAGAGGCAACATCTCCATCTCTTGCTTTATCAAGCTCTGGTCTCATTAGGAGGTCTCCAGAATTCACACAATTAATCCCACAAGTGCAGGAGCAGGCAGGGGAGATTGTAGGAGTTGTAAGTGAAGAGCAGAGAGGCTGCAGGGTGTGAGCTGGTGGTGGGAGGGCTGGGGCAGAGCCATAAGCCAGCGCTGCCCTCCTGCAAATGCTCAATCCACACCCTTAGGAACAAAGGGCCTTTCCTCACTCATTGCATCACATGTTCCTCCTACAAACCCAGTAGGTAACACTGGAGCAATCATGTTCCAACAGACAGCTGCATCTGGTGTTTAATAAGCAGCTCTTAATTCTGCACCTCTGCTAAAACATTACCCATGTGTATGCCCTCAAGTTGTACAAATTCTGATTCCAAAGCTCCCATCAGTAAGTCTGTGCCCTTGCTCTTTCCTGCTTTGGGGTAGACTAAAAGCCTACTCACCTTTTGGTTGATGGAGAGAAAGTTAATGTAGGATTCTTCCATGGGAAGCAGAAACACAAGGGCACTGCCCACGTTGCCGATCCGCGCTGTGCGACCACAGCGATGCACGAAGGCACTGAAAGAACCCAGCAGGACAGCTCAGTTTGGGCTGGAAGCACTGGGCAGCACAAGGGCAAATCTTGTGGGATGGAAAATACAGAGTGCTACGTGCTTTTGAACTGAACCAAAAGGAACTAGCGAAGTGTAACACAAGAGACTGTGGCAGTCTCACTCAATTGTTAGGCTAAAGGAAGGGGTGTCTGTTTCGGGAGTGAAGTTCAAGCAAGTTGTAGGAAGAATTATGACAGCAAAAGTTAAAATACATGGAAAAGCTCCTTTCCTGTGAGCTTTCAATGTACTATTCCTTGAAGAGCTCTGTCCCAGCTCTCATCTCAGTTCCCCTTCACCCCAGTGTCACCTCTCACTCTTTCTCTGATATTCTCACACAAAGCCTCACCCCAGAGTCACCTCTGCACACAGACGTGACCATCACCCACCTGACTGACACACACACAACACAAAGTCACTTCAGTTCACAGCAGTGACAACAAAACCCTCCCTTGCTCCTGCATTATTTCATGTGTTCTCTCAGATTAACCCCCAGGAAGTGATTAAGTGTGTTTTATGCAGATTTTTGTTCCTAACTGGTATCTGAACAGTGCAGTAACAAGAGCACACAGAAAGAAAAGGCTCTCAGGATCTGAAGCTGTACCTGGCACTGCTGGGTGGGTCATACTGCAACACCCAGTGCACTTCTGGAATGTCAATGCCACGGGCCATCACATCTGTGCACACCAAAATGCCCCTAGGAAGAAGAAAAGGTGTATTTTCATTAACCTGTCATTTGAGAAGAGCCAGCCTCCCCACAGCTGTGTGTCCCACACCTTCACTGGAGAGTGGGGAACAAAACATTTCAAAACATTAGGTGGTTTTTCAAGAGACGAAATATGAAGTAATTGTAGCTTTCACCAACTAAAATTCTACACAACATTATGAAAATTATTGTGGTTTATAATACATTTCTAAGGCAAATCAATTCCCTATTACAAAGTCAAATTTTAAATCAGCACTGCATCTATCACAGCTGAATGTACCATAATAAATGTTTAAATAAAAGACTTAAGACTTGAGTGACAATTTTAGCACGGCAAAACTGCCATGCTGATCTTTTAAACAGCTGTTCTTACAATCTGCTGGTAATTATTTTTCTCATAATATAAAAAGCTAAAACTCAGGTCCCATGCAATAAAAAAATAACAGTTAATGAGGCAGGGGTTTCTTAACAGCCTCCTGCAAAGCTGCCAAAGAACATCTCCCTGTGGGTAGGTTACAGCACTGTGTTGCCATGTTCTTGTTCATACACTAAAAAAGGAACATCCTGGGTTTCCACTCTGGTTGCTAATCAGGAACAGCTTATTTTTGCTACCAGCTTGCTCAATCATCAAGGCTAATGTGTGGTTGTAGCAAGTGACAGTGCAGCCTGCCCACCTCCTGTGCTGCCACATGGGTTATCTAAAGTAGGGTAGAGATGCTTCAGTCACATTTTCACTTTGTTTGTGGTCATACTTCGGGTACCTCAGCACAATTTGATAATTTGATATTATCAATACACTCAGAACCAGCCTGCAGCATCCTTCACCTGAGCCATCCTTCCACACATAAGTAGCAGAAGAACAGCCAGACAAAACCACCTTCCCCTCATTGTTTTGCCTTCTGGCTGGTTTAGCCCATTCCTGTGTTCTTACCCTGGGAGCTTCCGAAACTCTGTAAAAATCTTGTTACGTTTGTGCTTCATTTTCCCATGAATGCTCATTATTTTCACCTGTTTAATTAAGGATTCCAGAGCCTTCCCATAATATTCCACGCAGGCACACGTGCTGTTGTGATAAAGACAGGCATAAAAGCAAAAGGTTATGCTGCATTTTTAATCAGGGTTAGACAGTCGAGCTAGAGTTTCCCAAGCTCTTTCAAAAATATACACTATTTTTATTTAAAACGTGCACGTATTTTTTATAATTAACATACAATCATCTATAATGTCTTACTTTAAAAACGCATATAAAATTTATGTTTTGCTTAATAACATGATCCTGACATGAAGCAACGATTACTTTCTTTTTTGGCACCATATTCTAAAAAACAGCTCTCAAAATTAACCACTTTGAAAATAGCTGTGTACTTTGCCATACAGGGCAGAGTTTTGGAATTTAAGTAACTGAACATCAAACAGTTCTCACAATGAAGCATAAACAGAATTACCTGAAAAAGACCAGATGTTTTTCCTGTTTGTGCTGCCGAAGAAAATGCACCAACTGATTAAATTTTTCATCTGCTCTGCAGATCTAAAAAACGCAAAAGAAGAAGGTAAAAAAATGGACTCTGGCTCCCTGTTAACGTGATCCTAAGTGGCCAAGACTTAAAAGCTTATTGATAGAACCAGGAAAAAACAGGAGAGGGAACAAGAAGCTCTGCCAGAGCCCAGGCTCTCACCATGTAATAGTTCTCCAGGCGTGTTGGGGTTTTCTGGGTGTTGCTGGCTGCCACTCCCTTCTCCTTGACCGAGATGCGCACGGGGTTCCGCAGACCTGCCCTCACCAGGTTCTCCACCTCCTGGGTCTGGGTAGCTGAGAACAGACCCGTCCTTCTCTGCTTGGGCAAAAAGTCCAGAATGGCATTTAAGCTGCAAGGAAGGACATGGGAAATGGAACTGTCCCAAGGCTTCCCTCAGGAATCGCTGGAAGGAGGAGTTTACAGGCAAAACAGGTTTTGTTATCACATGTCAAACTTCTATCGCAATAATTACCTTAACTTTGAGAGAAAGAGAATAGAGAGATCAAAGCTTATTTGTTTAAGTGTTTTAAGCCACTCCGGTGTGTAAATAATGATATTTAACCAAGTATTAATAAAGATGTGCTAACATACATCTCAACAAAGGAGACTCTGTATCCATTGAGGCCCCACATTCGCTGATTCTCTTCCCCCTTAGCAACTGCTTTGCGTGGTTACAGAGCAAAGATGAAAGAACAAAACAGAACAAATCTGACTTTGGAGGCCATTGCAGGCCATGCTCATTCACATCCCTCACACGTGAACTCATTTAAAACTGCAGAAGAACCACCAGAACTGATTATTTCCATACCTTGCCTCAAAGCCCATATCTAGAAGCCTGTCTGCTTCATCCAACACCAGCAGATCCAGAGCCTTCACGCAGCTGGCGAGGTCCAGCCCGTCTGCTTTTCTCCTGAACAGATCCTCCAGGCGGCCCGGGGTGGCCACGATGATGTTCCCACTGTTGGTGAAAACACACAGAACAATTCCTAACCACAGGGTGAGGAATTTGGGAGAACTCCTGATATTGTGGTCACAGCGTAGCCCTGCCCTGCATTCTTCAATAAAACAATTTCATTTTGCTGCTCCTAACTGCATCCATACTTCAGTGCCTGTCAGATGCCATAGGATGGGGGGAAAAATGCCCAGGTGAAAGCACATCCCTTGTGGCAATAAAAGTTTAGAATATAATCAGCAAGTGTGGAAAGCAAGTATCAGCTACAGGAAATATTTGGTACCTCCATGCAAAAGCCAGTGGCAAATAGGACTCCTTCAAAACTTCATCAGCATCAGCACCAAACACTTTCAGGAAATTAATGAGAAGTGAAATATTTAACGAAGATACTTTTCAGCTCTGTTCCTCACCCAAACAGCAGATAAATGGTGCTGATGTCACATAAGAGCCTTTCCTCAGGCTGCACCTCACTCCAGGAACAGACCCCACAATTTCCCAGCACACCCCAACAGATTCTGGCAGCACCAGCCCATTCCAGCACAGCTCTGGGCTGAAAACCCCAAAAAGGAGAAAGCCACAGCTCTGAGACACTGACAAACAAACAACTCACCCATGCTCCTTAAACTTCTCAACATCTTCCATGGGGTTCCTTCCACCAATTAAAAGAATCTGACTGAAACAACAAAGCAGAAAGATTTGGGTCACCTTTAAGTTTTGCTGGTTCAGGAGTGACAGAAGGAACTACGGTCATGGAAATGATGAAGCTCACTCACCTAAACATGGGGAAGTGTTTGGTGAAATGTGACAGCACCTCATCAATTTGAATGGCCAGTTCCCTCGTTGGTGTGATAATTATAGCTCCAACCTGCACACGAAAAACAGGAATTTGTAGGGGGGAAAAAGAAAGATTTGGGCAGAATTCTTCCTTTCAAGTTAAGTGAATATGAGCCATGATTTTGAGCCTGGTTTCAGACAAAACATTTGCACAGAAATACAATAAAGTATAAAAAAAATCCAAAAACATCTATGAAAGATTTTGTATCAATGTGCAAAATATCTGTGCTCGAAGAGCAGCACCTAATAATGACATTTGACAGCAAATGACAGTGAAGTTCTCTGCACACTGAAATCAAGGTCAGTGGATGCTAAAAAGCATTCAAACCTCACTTGCAGTACATCAGTGTATTCTATATCTTGGGACATTTTTCTAACAGCTCAGAACCCTGTTTTGATGATGTCAAAGAAGAAGCTGTATCTAAGTACAATGAGAGCACCCCAATTTTATTTCCAAGTTTTAAGCAGTTGATTGTTACTGTCACACAGTCAATGTGTGTATGCAATTTTCCTTAGGGATACTTTCCTTGAAGTCCTCAAATCTTATTGGCACCTCATAAAAATATACTCAGAACTGAATAATTTAACCTCACCTGCATTTTCTTTAATTTTTCTTCTCGTCTGAGAAGAATCTCCAGTATGGGAATCACAAATGCCAAGGTCTTCCCACTGCCTGTGACCTGTGAGAGTGGAAACAGCGTCAGCCCTCCCTCAGCTCCACAGACAAGCCAGGAAAGCAACGAACTGGGCCAAGGAAAAGCACTCACCGCTTCTGCAGCAACATCTTTGTTACTCATGAAAAGCGGGATGGTCGCAGACTGAAAAAAGAGAAGCATCACATGAGCAGGTGAAGCGGTGGTAAATCTCACAGAGGCGAAACTCCTCCGAGACAGCAGAGCTCGCTGTGAACATCACCCAAGCAGAGCCGGTGGGAAAGCCACGGATGCGGCTTCTCTCGCTGCTACGGGACCCGGTGGCTGCTGCGACCGCGGGGCTGCGACCGCGGCCCCGCCACCGGCCCAGGCGCTCCTCACACCGCCCGCGCCCTCCTTCCTCAGCCCGGCCTCCCCTTCCCCGGGAGTGCCGCGGGCCCCCCCACCTGCACCGGGGTCATTTGGTGGAAGCGGAGCTCCCGCAGCGCCCGCAGCACGCCCGGGCTCAGCGGCACCGGCAGCGAGGTCCAGCTGCCCTCAGTCACCGCCTCCATCTTGGCCGCGCGGTGTCACCGCCCCGCCGCTCCCCCGCCCCGCGGCCGCCGCGGCGGGGCTCTGCGGAAACACGCACCGCGGCACCTCCCGTTCCGCTGCACATCAGTTCCGCCGGGCTTCGCCTCCGCGGCAAACGACGAACTTCGGATTTAGCAAAAAATCCCCATTTTTATGGGGAGCTGCCTACCGCGGTAAGCACTTCTGTGGGTCATACAGCAGCCCTGTGCCACCCGACTACCCAGAGCCTAAGAGGTAGGTTCAGAGTTACCTGAAATTTACTCTACCTGCCCACAGAGTGGGATGGTCTCTGGATAAATTCCTGACATCCTAAGAAAGCAGGGAATCACAGGATCGATTAGGATTGGAAGGGACCTCTGGAGTCATCCCGTCTGAGCCCCCTGTATTCCTGGAGCAGGAATACATCCAGGTGGGTTTGGAATGCCTCCACAGAGGGAGAATCCACGACCTCCCCGGGCAGTTCCAGTGCTCTGCCACCCTTAACAGAAAGAAGCTCTTCCTCATATTGATGTGGAACTTCTTGTAGTTTAGTTTATGGCCATTACTAAACAAATACTTTATAAAAAACCCTTTGTGTTAATCTCTACGTCCTTAAGGTATCGAAGAAAAAAAATACAAAGCTTCTTTTTTTTTTAAAGAATTTGTTTATTTATCGAACCTGGGTCATATTTAGATTCACGAGCAATTTTTAAATGTACATCTTAGAATTCAATTTTCAGTGTTTTACACAAAAATATTGGCACACAACAGTTGCAATAAGGTGTAACAGCCACCTCTCTGAAGAACTGCTGCAAGTGTTTGCCCGAGGTTGAAAAACCTTTACCTGGAACATGAAAACCTGTAACAAATTTTAAATTAATTGTACAAAACTGTTGTGTGTTACTTGTAGAGGCTCCCCCCTGGAAAAGACCCCACCCCACCCCCAAAAATGATTACAACTAATATACATCAGTCACAACATAATCCTGGCTCAGCACCCACATCAGACGCTTCTTAAATTTTTAAACCAATCATCAGATAACTGAGGAAAGTAACTTTATACAAAAACAAATCTACATGTGCCTGAAAAAAGAAAACACACCAGTATTTAGCATTATGCTAATTCTGATCAGATCATGGCAGAGTTTGCCACTGCACTTAAATACAAGGGCTGCATAGCGTGGATTAAACCCCCAGAATCCAGAACCCTTTGGCCTCAGGAATCCAGATTTCCTGAACACTTCTGCCCTGGGCACCGGGCAAACAGTCTGAGCTTTGGACCTGCAAAAGCCAAAGGGTTCACGAGTGTTTGCCAAGACACTGCACACAATTGGCTTCCAAATAAAACCTTTGAGAGACTAAAAACCGTGTAAGGAACATTTGGTGATGAGCGGAGAAAAAAAAGCATTTTCGTATCAACCACTGAATTTAAAAGAACTTTGGGAAGAAGTTGATATTATTAAGACAGTTGCTGCTGACTGACTATCTTTTAAATAGCAACTAGGTATGAATTTTAACCTTTTCCTTGGCAGTTTCTGTGAGTGGAGAAGGGATTATTTCCATTTCATAACGCCTACTGCAGGGTTAAGGATGTAAGAATGCAAACAGTCACTTAGGGCCTTGTACCGTTTCCCTGGACACAACTGCAAGTGCTTATGGGAACAGGGAAAGAAGTTAGAAAAGACAGAACAGCTCGTTACTAGAGTGAGTTACAGAGTTTGCAGCTTGCCTGGACCTCGCTTAGCACACAGACTGGGCAGATCTCAGTGGAAAAAAAAATGATGCCAATAAAGTGACAAGATTTCAGCACAGCTTTTGCTACAGAAGATATATAAAAACAATTCTTTTTTTTTCTTTTCTTAACTAGGAAGGAACATAAGCAAATAAGTTTTACAGTTCAGTAAAGAGGGTTCAGAAACTAAATGACTTTTTTTTTTTTTGTGACCAGGATGTTTGGTAGAGAGTGAACTGAAATCCGGGACCACAGAAGGATCTTAGACCACCCTTCGGACTTCAAAAAACCTCTTCAGGTAGTAGATTTGTCCCAGTGTCATGGCAACTAGTACAAGGGCTTCAAAGAATGACCAAAGAACCACTCTGCTGTTTGTGTTGTCATTAACTGTTGGGGAAAAAAAAAAAAAAGTGGTAAGTAACAAAGCATTTAAACTGAAAACATTCTGCCACGAAACTGGAATGCTGCCCATAAAGCACTGGGTTTGTGTTGTGTCCTCACAGCTGTCCCAGAAGGGCTCTGCAGCCTCAGAGATGAGATCTGAGGGGGGATTTTTCTGAACAGTTTGTTTTTAAACCCACTCTGGACACACACTGCAGCATCTTTCTCTATTCTGCCCACCTTTCTGGCCTCTGAGCTGCCAAACAAAGCCTCTTGCTTCTTCACAGCCTCAGAGTCAAGCAGGGAACTTCTAATCTCTGAAGGGTCATCATCTTTGGTTCTCAACATTCAGATTTTTCTTAAATCAAACCATTAGTAACAAATGTCACAAAACTGGAGACATTCATAGCTTCAAATAATTGAAGAGACAGTGCTTTCAGATAACGTTGTATTTTCACATGAAAAATACTTGCCCCTGATTCTCACCCATGACAGTAACAGTAGTTCTGCTCTATTTCAACTAAACATTTGAAAAGAAAAGACTTTGGCTCAATTGTTAAACCACATCCACTTCCAGGGTGAAGTAACAGTTCAACCAAAGTCTGGGAACCAAATCATGGAATGGTTTGGGTTGGAAGGCACCTAAAAACTCACCCAGTCCCATCCCCTGTCATTGGCAGGACACCTTCCTTGGACACTGGAGGGATGGGGCAGCCACAGCTTCTCTGGGCATGCTGTGCCAGGGCATTCCCACACCCACAGGGAGGAATTTCTCCCCAGTATCTGATCTAAACCTCCTCTCTTTCAGTTTAAAACCATCCATCCCCCCTTGTCCTGTCCCTACAAGCCCTTGTACACAGATTAAATAATATCTGGGATCTCCATGAATACACCACTCAAACAACTGCAGAATTTACACCACTTAAGCAAATGTTTTTTGCATCACAACCCACAATACATGAGGGGAAGCCAATTTAAAATCACTGCCTTCAACACCTCCATTCTTTACTCTATGGGCAGGCCCTTCAGGATTTAAATTATTATTTTTTAAGTCCCTTGGAACATCTTTCATGGACTCATATTTGAATGACCATTTACAAGCTCACTGGAGAGGGGAGAAGGCATTGATTGGAGTCAGACACGTACTTGCTCTATGTATTCTTTCACGGACTTCCATGTACTCCTGTTCGTGCTTTACAGCTGTCATGGCCACTGCTAACTCGTTAATCATCTCTTCTAGCTTGTTCTGATGAGCTGCAGAATAAATTCAGAAGCATCAGAAAGTCTGTCAATGACTGAAAAAACGATTTCAACAGGTTTATGAACAGTTAAACGCCATTTCCTGCTGCAGAAGTTCTGACAGCACAGCTGAACACTTTCTGTCCTTACAGCCAAGTTCAGTTTTTGTAGCACCACCTTCCCTAATGTGCCTCTATGGATTTAACAAGTGGGAAAACATTTCTCCACATCCAAATAGGAGGAGACACAATTCAGACTCAGTACAGACCCCATATTTCCAGTGTGCACATACTTTTCCAGGAAAATAGAATGGAAGAACGCACGAGATCAACACCACACACTAATATCTATTTTGCCAATATCATCCAATATATTCCAAGCAAATTATCTTAACATGGCAGCTTTTCCGAGTTGTTAAGCTTGCAAAAATAGAACGACTGAGAATTTAGCTTAAGATCATGATGCTGGCAAATCATGAGGTCACTTTCTGAAGCAAAAAATCCCATCCTGTGATCTTCAGGTTCAGCTGAAACCCAGAATTCAGGGGGCACAATGCCCAGGGGGCCTGGCACAGGCTTCACTCGTGGAGTGTTGTGAAAGCAGGAGAGGAGTTGAATACCAAACCAGTAGCACAAAACCAGCTTGAGACAGTCCAGCAAATGGAAGGCTCAGAGACCTCAGGTTTGGTGGTTTGACTGTCAATCACAGGATCTTTTTAATGCATCCACGCTCAAGGAGCTGTCCACTGACAAATTTATAAATCAGGCAAATCAGTTTTCTAGCATCAGGTTGAGGTATCGTTCCACAGACATGCCCTGGGCAATCAGCTCCTTAAAAGGTCACAAAACCCAACACATTTTCCTTTCAAGGGACATCCTTAACTTGGAAGCTACCTTACTGGAGTTTTATTTGTAAATTAAGTGTTTCAGATCACAGTCTGAAAATAGAGCTATTCAAAACACACACCTTGTGGGGAACAGACAAAAGGGAGGACCAGAGAATAACACTCATACAAGTTACAGTTAAAATCTAAATAGTTGAACAAACCACACCCACTTTGCTAATATCATAAATCCCTTATTTTCATGGCCAACTGGTCATTGCAGTGAGTGCAGTTCATTAGTAAGAGAAGAAACTACAGTTGCAGGCCTAGTCTAAGCACACTCAAAAAAATCACTCCAGAAAATTGCCTTCTTGCACTAATACTCTTTACAACAGATATATGCAGACTCAATAAAAGATCTAAGTGAGTCTTTAAAAAAAATCAAAAGTTAGGAATGTGTTACTTTTTAAGTGACATCAAGCACTCAATGCCCTCAGTTATTTACTTGCTAAAACAGAAAAGAATTTGTTGCCTTTCTAGCTAATTAGTGATTTCTAAATAAACTTCATAACTTGCTACGCAATACGTTCTTTTTTTTTTTTTACAGCAAATGACAAGTTTGAGTTTTTCCCCTGACACATCAGCAATAATTCATAACCTGCAAGCAGCTTGCTGCTTCCAAAAGCTCTTGATTACTCAACATCCCCTTTAGCAACAGAAAGCAAACGCTGCCAGAAACATCCAGCCTTCTTGGACCTTCAGTATTTTAGTTCAATTTCACCTAAACTCCTGATTAAATCTTCTGGCAGCCATAAACAACCACCTGAAGACAAACTGCCATGGCCAGTGCAAGGACCTGATCCCAAGAGCCGCTCAGGGTATAAACCTGCCAGTGGGAGCCTGCAGGTGCTCAGCATTGCTCAGAATCAGACCTTTTGGGTAGTTTATTAAAAAGACATTCTCATGCTCCAAACCAATGTTACAGAGAAAAAGCCAAGTTAGCTGTTAGTGAATGAACATGTGCCAGAGACAAGATGCTAAGGAGCTTTCAAAAAGCAGTCCACATACCATCCCAGGTATCTCCACCACCTAGAGGAAAGTGTAAGAGATGAACACAGGTACAGGACAAAAGGCTGCAGATAAAACAGTCATTTACACGGCTACGGGAGAAGTTTTATATTAGCACATTTATCAATCTAAGGCATGGAGAAGGCTACACACTGCTGAGCCCCCCCAGGAATCAGAGGATGGCACTGAGGAAGGGCTAAAGGATGGAAGCATTAGTTTCTGCACACGGCCGAGGGATTCTCTGGTGATTTTGCCTTAGATCGTGTAACGAGGTCTAAAAACGTCCACTTTAGCTGTGCAAGAGAACAGCTAATCACACCTGAAGGAACAGGAATCCTGCGAGCCCTACTCAAGTTCACAAGTCATGCAAGCAAGGAAAAGCTCCTGAGCCGGAGCTGAGTTCCTTCCAGGACTCTTCCTCACCTTCTGTCTCCATGTCTTGCCCCTTGGGAGCTTCCCCGATATCGATAGTGAACATCACTATCTTGGGAGTCATGGTGGACATCCTGTTGCTAAAGCAAAACTTGTAAGTTCCATCCATGTGGGCAGCAAAGGTGTATTTTCCACTGGACTCTCGGTCGCCTTTATAAATCCCTTTATTATCGGGCCCTGTAATCTGCGTGGGGAAAACAGAGGATCACACGTTTTTATTTCAAACACAGAGGTTGAAAATGCACCATCACAGCACTGCCAGCACGCTCTGCAGCCAGCCAGTCACAGGCACCAACACCATCTGTAATCGGGCTGCTTTGGCACACTTCAGGCTTTCCCTCCCACTACTCACTGGTGCAGCTCCCCGCACAGAAATCTTTTCAAAAAAACCCCACAAAGTTCTTGGTAAAGAAAATCACACAAAAGCCTCTCTCCCTGGCCTCCTGTGGTCGAGATAAGCAGTCAAGAACACGTAAACTACAAACCCTGGCTGTTTGTCAAATTAACAGCTGCAAGGGAAACCTTATCTCTGACGGCTGAAGGAAAACAAAAAGGAAAAAAAGACATTCTCCAATCGACTTCAGACACACAGTTGGGCATTGTTGCAGTTACCATCTCAAACGGACTAAAGACCTGAGTTCTGAACTCTCAGGGTCACTGTGATCCTAAATTCCCATCCCACCAGGCCAAACTGCTGCTGAGTTTCCGCTAGTGACACACAAGGAGGATCTCACAGCTTCCAGCCCCTGTCCTCTGTCACAGCCATGTGTCATTTTAAACTCCTACAGGGTTCTCAGCAACAACTCTCATGTCCGTGATATCCCAAACAAAAATCTCTCTGCTCCATAACACAATAAAACCAATCTGTACTCCGTGCTCTCCTGATTTGATTCCTCTTTGAAGAGAAGTATTCGCTCAAAACTTTCCCGATGCCAACCACCCTGATTAAAAACAACACGTTTGGATTCAAGGGGAAGCACGCTGCTCCTCAACAGACACCACCTGACTCCAGAGAGCAACCCTGGTCATCCTTCCCGCCAAACAACTCACTACGACCGGGCTGCACCGAGCGGAACGAGGCGGAGAACCGCCAGGGAAGGGTGGACACACCGAGCAGCACCGCCTTGTGCAGCAGCGGCAGGGGTGACACCCAGCACAAGCACCCGGGCCTGCCCGAG
>VZTG01009063.1:18049-42343 GCA_013397845.1 Melanocharis versteri | reverse complement strand
AGAACGCGGCGGAGCTGACGGTCATGGACGTGTACGACATCGCCTCGGCCGTGGGGCAGGAGTTTGAGCGGGTGATCGATCAGCACGGCTGCGAGGCCATCGCCCGCCTCATGCCCAAGGTGGTGCGGGTGCTGGAGATCCTGGAGGTGCTGGTGAGCCGCAACCACATCAACCCCGAGATGGAGGAGCTGCGCCTGGAGCTCGACCGCCTGCGCCTGGAGAGGATGGACCGCATCGAGAAGGAGCGAAAGCACCAGAAGGTGCGGGCGGGGAGCGGGGGGACGCGGCGGGGCAGGGCTGCCCCCGCCTGCCGCGGCCGCTCTGGGGGGGGAGCCGGCTCCCGGTCCCCCCGCCGCCGTTCTCCCCCCGCCACCGCCGGGAAAACAAAGAGCGACGCCGGGGTGCGGGCCGGGATGCCGCGGAGCCGTGGGAGCGGGCGGGGCACGCGTGCGGTACAGCCCGGGAGGGCTCACGGGCTCTGCGCGGATGCTGCCTTAGCGTCGCGGAGGCTTTGGGCGTGTTGTTGTTTTTTGTTTCCTTCCCTCCTGGAAGTTTCCTCCCTCCTTCCCTTTCTCCACCCCTTCCCCAGTCACTGCATTTCCTTCCCCTGTGTTTCCCCCTTTTAGGACTCCTGCTCCATCCCCTCTCCTGACGAGAGGATAGTGCTGCTTCCTGCTAGGCCAGGAAAGGTCACTGACAAGAATACACTTTCCTCTCCGGAGCTGGGAATGATTTAGCAGTCTAGTTTTCCTGGCACAGACTTCGGGTTAGGCAAGTCATAGGAGAGAGATGGAGAACCAAGTGATTTCAGAGCAGAGTTAGAGCTGAAGAGTAGGGAAGAGCACTCTGCCAGATTGCTGCTCCATCCTCTGACGGCAAGATGTTCCTTGGCTTGTTCTGGGGTGGTCATAGTGTTCCCTGACCCCACTCCCATGAAAGCCCAAGGTGGAGAGCATTTCCCATATCCTGTTAGCCTCTTATGGCAGGACAGCACGCTCCAGTTACTGCAGTAAAAGTGGCAGATCCACTCTTTAAACCACCCAGATAACTGATATAAGAAATGGTTCTTCTGGTAAATGACTGTGCTAGATCATCACTGCTGCATCGTGCCATTCCTGATTCCACACACAGAATCAGGATAAGCAGGAGACAGGGGATTCTGGAAGAGAGACCCCAAACATCAAGATTTGGCTTAACTGGATAAATCCCAGTTTTATATTTTAAAAAGAGTCAGCTAGAGGACTTTCACCTAGGATATGGAAAATCCAGCATAAACCCTGCAACATTTTGCAGAGGAAGTCTCAGGGCAATGTCTCTGAAAAGGAAAGTAAAAGACCTTTGATGTACAAAGCCTTGATAAGTCTCAAGAGTATGAAAAAAGAAGGTCTAGAGAAGAGATACAAATATGTTGGATATTTACCCAAGGCTGCGGGTGAAGTGGATACTGAACTGAGCCAGTGCCGTTGTACAAGTTGTTCTGTATAGATGTTTCTGAAGTTCTTATAAGTGTTAAAAAGTTTCCTAAATGTGTCAGCTGATCTCCCTGCCAGTCAACCACCTCTGCTCTGTCAGCTTCTCTGAGGATCATGAAGCAGCTCAGGGGGTGTTTAAATAATCTACTTCAGTGCAAACAGACTTTAAGAGGAAAATAAACTACATGATACATACCTTTTATTTTTTTTAATCAAGTTGATTCCCAATGCACCAGGTCCCTATAGAACTGTGGTCTCACGTCTTCTCTGTTCCAGTGTGAGGGTTTGAAGACTTTTTCACAGGACAGCTGCTGCTAAGCAGAAAAAAAATCAGAAACTGAGAAATAGTTTTGACCCCAAAGCCTCCAAAAAACACCCCAAAAAGCTTTTAGTGGTCCTTGCAAGCATCAGCTAATAAGATTTCAGCACTTAAACTTTATGTGTGAATCTGTTTTGAGTGTAAACCTGGCTCAGCACCCACTGCCTGGGGCTCCCTGAGCTGGCTGGCACTGCCTGGCCCGTGGATGTGCCTCCCCTGTCTGCTACTTCATTAATGAGGATTCAGAAGTTAATTTCTGCTCCAATTCATTGGGCTCTTCAATAGCAGTAAATGACAAAGTTTGCCTGGGCAAACCTTAGGATAGTTGTGTGTTTACAGTGCAGCCACACATAAATGATACAAGTTTAGATAGTTTGGGGGTTTGTGTGCATTCTGTTTTGGTTGTATCAATATGCTTGTGAGTGATGAATGTGCTGGTTTATTGCTAAAATAGGTCACTGCGTTATTTTAGCTTCAGAGTTGTAACAGGCAGCATCACTGTAAACAGTCCAGGTATTTGGCAATATCAGTTTCATTACAGATTTACTTTTCTCTCAAGATACAGAGCTTCAAGCAAAATAGGTGATTAATAACATTTTCTTTCCTTTTTAATAGTTAAGTCTGCATAGCTTACCACACCTTTGTTATTTTGTATTCTTTGCCACATAATGTTTTCTGCAGCACTTTTAGCAGCAATACAGTGATAAACACTGGAATAAAATGGTATTTGGACCCAAAAGTCACCAGGAACATGACTTCCCATTATCAGAGCATACATTCAAAGCAGAGAGCTATCCTTTAATCTCTCAGCAGAGCTTATTTTAGCCTCGAGCTGTGCTCGGCTGGGTTGTTGTCTGAATGTGTTTTGTTGTTAGGTAGGAAAGGGGCATGTGGATGGATGTGAAAGTCAGCAGTGACTCAGGCTGGCTCCAGGGATTTGCATGCAGCTTTTCGTTTGAAGAACATATGTGAAAATGGAGCAGGGAATGCCCCCCACTGCAGAAAGTGAGATATACAGAGAAGCTTTTGGAACAAGCAGGGCTCTAAATACAACTGCTTTCCTTGAGCACTTTTTACTTTTTGTCCTGATTTGACCTTCATGAGGATTGGTGACAGCTGCTCTCGACACAGAGTGTCCCGACTAATGGGAGCTGTTTTGACTGGCCTGGCTGCCACTGACACAGGCACCACTCAGGACATTCCAAGAGAACAATTCACAGAGGAAGCAGCACGGTTTGGGCTTGTGTTCACCATGTGCACCAGGAGCTCAGGCTTTGCTGCACTGGATCACACACTCGTCAATTTACGCTTGTGTTTCATAACAGGAATTTAGAGCAGGCTGTTCTGTCAGAACGAGCATGTCCAGCCCTGAGTCCCTGGCCCTTGCTGTGGGGTGGTTTGGGGGCATTTCTAACAGCTTTGCAGCTTCCTGAGGTGCAGGAGGGAATTGGTGCTCATTTGTCAAACACAGCAGCCCCCTTAATCTGGTCCTCCCAGCAAAGCAGGGCATAAGGAGCCATCCTTCATGTAACTCACCCATCAAAAATGTGGGAATGATCAGGAATGATCCCTCAGGTACTTACCTGCAGCATATAGCAAAGGGGACTGTGGTGGCTGATTTCCTGGTGGTGGCATTAGAAAAGCAGATGTCTTCTAAGAAACTCAAAGTAGTCTCATTTAATTGTTTTCCATAAGAATCATTAGGATCATTACTAGTTTGATCGGTAAATCGTCCAGTCAAAGACTCTAAAAGTGTTTAAAAATATAAATGTGTTGTCCTGATCTACCCTATAGGAATTAGAACTGGTGGAGGATGTCTGGAGAGGGGAAGCACAGGATCTTCTTACCCAAATTGCACAGCTGCAGGAGGAGAATAAACAACTGATGACAAACTTGTCTCACAAAGACATTAATTTCACAGAAGAGGAATTTCAGAAGCATGAAGGCAAGTTTGATACTTCAAATTCAGTACTTGCTTTGTTACAAAAAGCAATACTTTATCAAAATACTTTGACTGGATATTCTGGTGTGGTTTTCCCCTGTAGATTAATGCAGATCTGGGTTTTGAAGGCTGGTTTGTTTGTTTGTTTGTTTATGTTTTTACCTGAATAGAAAATCTCTGAATACATGACGACTCTGAAGACATGATAAGAGGTGGAGGAACAAGGGAAAGAAAAACAACTTTTTGTTTGGCTGAGAAGCATCTCTGGAAGTAAAGTCTAGATACACTTTTTGGTCTATCACTTCTTTTGGTTCTCATTTTGCAAAAAACATTCTTAAGCCCTCCTTATCTTTTTTAATACAAACAGAATCATTAATTCGGGTGTTTATTTCACACTTTATGCACAGAAACAAGTGCAGCTGTTGATCTGTTCAGGATAACTGTAAAGTAGCACATCAAGATTTCTTTGTCAAAGTTGGATCAGTCCCCCTTATGGAGATATTCTAGGAGAATATAATTATATTCTCCTAGAGGAGGAGATACTGGTTTTACTTGGTTTACCTGCCCTTTTTTTGTGACTTATAGCCGATTTAGAATAAGTCAGGAGATTTATAATCCAGGGAACGGGCGAATCCTAAAGAGTAGAAACAACCCATTTGTGGGCATTCTTGAGGCAGAATGAAGTTCAAGACAGACCTGACAGTACAGAGAGCTCTCACTGCAGCAACTGAAACAATTGCCAGCCTCAGCTGTGACCCACAGCTCGGCCAGCAGCTCTTTCCCAGGAGCAGAGGAACAGATGCCCTTTTGCTCCAGCGTTCCCAGCACAGAATTTGAGGCTGTGAGATCCCAAGTCCATTCCCCGATGTCTGGAGTGGAGCGTGCAGGGTGACTGAGCAGTGTGAAAGCAGAGCACACAGCTGAGCCATCCCAGCTCTCCAGTGAGCATTAGGAGTGAAGGGAAATCCTTTTCCAGGCTCTGGAGGCTGGGATTAAATGGAGGCTTGCTGGAGGTGGATGAAACTCTGTCCAACACTGTGGAAGGTGCACTTGCTCTCTCCCCGAGGCCCAGTGCTGCTCACTTACCCTGGGGAAGAGTATAATGAAACCTTCAAAAAGTAAAAATCGTTAAACCTCTCAAGACAGTTTTTAAAACAAGTGCAATGCTTTCAATTTAGGAGTCAATTAGTGGTAAAGAAGTAGCTCAACATCAGGCTGACAAACTCCATGCAAAATTCAGAATGGCAGCAATGAGTCATGGACCATGAAGACTGACATCGTGTTATAAAGAACCAGCTTCCCCTTTGTTTTCTTTTTTTTTTCCTTCTTTATTTCCCTTCCAGTGGCTATCTAGCTCACTGCAGCTCATGTGCTTGCATTTAAATATAGCCATACTCTTCACATCCAGCCAGCCAAGCAAATGCCAGACGTGCTTTTCTTGTTATTTTTACTGTGTCTACCCATGTGTAACAACACAAACAAAACCCATAAGCCCATTCCAGAGCTTAGATTCTGGGATCACTGATATTCTTTGGTCAAAATAATCAGTTTAAGTGAAATTGTTAATTTATATCAACCCCACTTAATCACTGGGATCTATTACATCAAACCCAACTGTTTTTCTTTTAGGACATTTTGTCATTAATGAGCAGGGATAGATTTGTCTCAAATGACTTGTTTGGATAGTGTCAGAAAGCAGTTCTGCTGCTCTTTTTCAGTCTCTGTCCTTTGATCTGACGTTGAGTCCAGAGCAGGATTTCAAGCTCAACACTGTGTTAGCTGGACTAATTTTGAGCAGACTCCAGTGCTCCTATCTGAGCATGGTTTAGCACTGTGATCATGTCTCCCCTCAGTGCTGGCCCCAGGGATCAGCAGCTCACTGCTTACTCACCAGGCAGGGAGAGGGGTTATTTTACACAGCCAGCAGAGGCCACTGATTTGGGCGTGCAAGACCTTGAGAGCCAATCCTGCCAATTAATTCTCAGAGCCTCATTTGAGCGTGGTGAAGTGTTCGTGGGAGAGGCAGAGGCAGTCCTATGCCAACAGGAGTGTTCTGTGCAGTCTGAGCAGAGCAGAGTTCGTGTGAAAGGACCTGTGGCAGAACACAAAACACACGGGAGGGGTTAAAGATGAGCCTGTAACACCCATTAAAGCGACTGCTTGATGGGGCTGGCTGATTGGAATATCCTAGGAAAATGCCACATGCAAACTTGACCCGAGTGTGTCAAACAGGACGAGCAGGCTGCTGTGTCACTGCAGGGGAGCTGCTGTCTCAGCCTGGCTGTAAGGGACAGGCAGCAGGATGGCAGCACTGTGTGACCCTCCTGTGCTGCAGGACCTACACTTCCCTTCAAAAGGGGAGCTGAACTTGTTCTGAGTATTTAGGATACTCGGGCTCTGCCTGGCACTTGGCCTGTAGTGATAGGTGTTGTATGGACACAGCACTGAACAGATCCCTAAACATGAGGAATGTTCTTTTTTTTTCTCCCTGTTTCTTTTCTTTCTTTGGTGTCCTCCCCTCCAGCTGCTTTCCTTTCTCTTGCTGGAGCAACGCCAGGATCACAGCAACCCACGGGAAGCTGCTCATAGGATGTGCCTGGGGAAGCCGACTGGGTGTGCCATTTAAGATCTTGCAGTTATTAGAGTTTGAACCATTTAGAGATAATTATTTTACATTTAGGGCACTTAGTGATTTCCCTCTCCTCTTTCCCAGTGCCTGAGGAAATGGAAGGAGATGTGACTGTTTCACAAAACTCCCCACCTTTCCTTTCCCCCCCACTTCCTGAAATAAAAATCATAGTGATCTGTGCATACAATTGAAGCCTTTTAGGTTCACCAAATGTTAGGGAGAAAAATGAGCACAGTGGGAGGAAAAGTAGTCAGCAGTGAATGGTACTTTTTCTTTAAATAGCACCTGCCATCTAGAGATCTCAAAGCATCTCACAAGTACTGATGGATACAGCTGCGTTCACGGTGCTACCTCCTGGGTGAAGCCACCAGTCTAAAGTTTCACTGCAGTCCCACTACTTCAAGGCAAAGTTTTGGATTCTTTTGTTTTTAAATACAGCTGATGTTTCAGGCCCCAGCCCTGAGACTGGCTGCAGCGAGTGGATCCAGAAACCTGCACTGAGATTTGTGGGTGCAGACAAGTACCAGACCTGTGTTGTGATAGAGGATTGTGGGTCTTTTAGAAAAGTTAAGCAGCAGTTTGTGCTTGTGACACTTGTCCTCCCTGGTGGGTACGAGCTGGTACCACAGCAAAGAATTAAAATGATCCTGTGAAGAACTAGAACCCAGAGCAACACAGAGCTGATAAAAACCAAGGTCCAGAAATAGAGCAGGCAAATGTACCACATAATTAAAAGGGATGAGAACGTAACACTAGAATGTGGACACCATGTCACTGACAGTTCTTTTCTGGGGTTTGACAGGAACACATCCTGTGAACCAAATTCCTGGCCAGCCATGACCACCAGTCCTTTCCCCAGCAGAGCAGCTCCCTGTTCTCTGCAGTACCACAGCTCTGGTCCTTTAGCACTGAGGATGAGAGCTGCTGTTCCCCATTTGCTCTGCTGCTCTCCCTGCAGGGGAGTCCACAGCTGCTGCAGGACTGCACATCCACCAGTTACTCCCTTTCCTTCTCTGAGGTTTGTCCTGCTCTACTCCATTATCCATCAGTTCTTTCTGTAGCTGACCTGTGAGCTGGAGATCCCAAAGAAATGCAGCTAAATTCTCTTGTGGGAGGAACTGTGGATTTCTCAGATAAGGGAAGAACAAAACCAGAAAGTCTGAGCTGATGTTAGAAAGCAGAGCCTTTCCTGGCTGGATACGTTTGATGCATACAGAGCATATTTCTGATGTGGGAGCTGCTTTGGTATGTTAAAAAGGAAGCAGCTTTCCAGCCACCCCAGAGTGGGGAGTGAATTATCACCACTTGCACTTCGTAAATGGAAGAAGCTGAAGACCCACATATCAAAGTACTTTGCCAAAATTAATATAATTAGCAGCAGACTCTGGATTTGAGCTCATGCTTGGGCTGGACTTTGGTCAGAGGAGCCACACACTGCCCTGGGCACAGGGTTTTCATCTTTAAAGATGTTGTGTTATATGATTTCATGTGATAGTTTAGGGCCATCAAACTGCACATCCCTGTGCCATTCTCAGGGAAAGCCAGGGCAGGAGATTCATCATCTCACCCAGGTAAATCCTCTGGTCTGTGTCTGTTCTCAAGAGCCCATCACTGCAGTGCCAGATCCAAGTTATCTCTGTAGTGGCAATTAGAAGAATGCTTCCTGTTTTGTGGTTTATGACACTTCCTAATGATTCATTGGTCAGATTTAAGGTTAATCTAACCCTTTCTTTATTTTCAGACAGGATCAGTGTTGGATTCTTGGCAATGTTCCAAATTCCTTTCACCAGTGAAATGCTATGTAGTATTTTTCTCTCAAGTACAGCTACTCTAAATATGAATTACCACACGATAGGATGGGGAAAGGGTGGCAAAACATGAGGAGAAAATATGTGACCATAATTCAGACTAAATTTTGGTTCTGCATTCAGGGTGGGGATGCCCTCCAAAGGTCCTGTTTCATCTTCTTTTCACCAAACACAAAACTGGATTTCAACTAAAAATCATTCTAGTCCAGTGCTCCCCAGCTGGTTCAGATCCAGATGCAAGCCACAACAGTGATATTTTGTTTACATCTCACTGAAGATCCAGACCATCATTTTTACAATTTTCACGAGGCCACGGCCAGCTGATTCCAGAGATTATCACACAGATAACCAAGCTCCCTGGGGCACGGTGTGAACATTGATGTAAAACTACTAAGGCAGCAAGATGCAGCAATGTCACTCTCTGTTATAAATGTTTCTGAGGACTGTCAGTTCCTTTTTTAAGGATTCTCTGTGCAGTGGCTTTACGGAGTGGATTCTGCCATCTGTGTTCTCTGTTACCCTTGAAGTAACCTCTAAAGCATCTCTGTAACTCTAGCAGGAGGCAGCTTCCAGAGTCTACTTAAATATTTCTCTTTGTTATTGTTCTCAGCCTCAGCAGCTCCTGACTGTCCTAAGTTTGTGTTCTGTGTTCTTTTTTTAACCAGGGATGTCAGAGAGAGAGCGGCAAGTCATGAAGAAGCTGAAGGAAGTGGTAGATAAACAGAGGGATGAAATCAGAGCAAAGGACCGGGAACTCGGACTTAAAAATGAGGATGTAGAGGCTGTAAGTGGCTCTTGTCTTCCTATTTCTCTTCTTTCTCACCCATGCTTCCATAGCCTGGTTTCGAGTTTGAAGTTAATATAGAAAGTGTAAACAGTGCTGGATTAATAGTCCTGCAGCTGAAGTGTCCAGCAGAGCTGTGGATTGTCCAGAAGGGTCAGGCTTCAGGGCAGCACCACACCAGGGATGCAGTGTGAATCACCTCTGTGGATCAGGAGAAGGGCACTGCTCAGCCCAGGCCACCCCTGCCAGCAGTGCCCTCCTGTTCAGGGCTCAGTCTCAGATGAGTCACAGACTCCACTGTGACTCTGGGGATGACAAGAGGTTTGTCACTTTCTGTGTCAGGAGGAATGACCTCCTTACCCATATTTTGCTTCCCATCCTCACACTGCCTTGTGCCCTTAGGCCATGGGACTTTCCTGGTGCTGGTAAGGCCAGGCCTAGGTGATCTCTGCTCTGCCCAAGTGCCTCTGGCAGGTGCTGCAGCCTTTGGAGTTGGGGTTGTCCACACACACTCAGCAGGTCACATCCTGCCTAAGGAGAGAGTCTTGGAGGTCAAAGCAAAGTACTTATAAACTGAATATTAAGGATTCCTCTGTCTTTTTTTTCTTCTCCCCTGGGTTAAGATTTGATTCAGAATCCCATAAGCCACCCTATCCTTGAACTAATATCAGAAGTGTTGGATTTGCTTTTATCTGAAAAACTCCCTGTGCTAGGGGAATTTACTCTAGAAATCAATTAAATTTGGGTGACTGAAATTGTAGTAGATAATTAGATATTAAAAAAAACTAATCTGGGGGTGAGGAGAGGGGAGAATTTTTCATATTAAATGCAACAGGAGCCCACTACTTTAAGATGATGTTTGGGACTGGGCCATCATGGCTGATGGCTGAATGGACACTGAGCTCTTGCATGGATGTTTTGCAGCTTCAGCAGCAGCAGAACAGGTTAATGAAAATTAACCACGACCTGCGGCACCGGATCACGGTGGTTGAGGCCCAGGGGAAGGCGCTGATCGAGCAGAAGGTGGAGTTGGAAGCATATCTGCAAACCAAGGAGCAGGAGATGGGCAACCTGCGAGCAGAGCTGGGCAAGCTCAGAGAAAAACTGCAGGGGGAGGACAGCCAGGCCAGCCAAAATGGGGAGGAAGTCAAGGTAAGAGGCACTTTGAATCACTTTTTAAACAGCCTTTTAAAAAGCTTTGGACTTCATACCAAGTGCCTCTTTGCCTTTTGGCAGGGCTGCGTTGGCTTCATTTTGTTTGTACACACCTACCCTTTCCCCCGAAAGAAAACAAATCAATTCCTTGCAGAGCCTGGGTTTTCCCAAAGACAGACAGCCAACAGTAGCTTCAGCTTTGCCAGATCTGCAGATATTCAAGGCTGGATGGGTCACAGGGGTGCACAGGGGTGATGGTGGCAGGTGAAGCACAGTGAGCAGAAGCTGTGCCAGAAGCAGTCCCAGAGTCAGGGCAGAGCTCTGTGCACCTGGACCGTGCAGTGCTTATGGCACTTTGGATCAGTCAGCACTGAGCTGGTTCAGTGCTACCAAACCAACATATAAATATTTCAAGGCACTTTTTAGAGGAACCAACTTTGGCCTTATTTCTGCTTTTGCTTCCCATTAGAATTTGTGCAGTGAAGTGTTGTGAGCACAGATGTTCGTGAAAAGCAAACGCTCCCGCTGGCAGAGCCGGGTTCTTGCAGAACAGGCAAAGTGACAGCCTGCAAATGGAGCTGGGCTGAGATCAGAGCAGCAGGAAAGCAAACTAGAGGGGAGCTTCCCGAGAAAAACATGCACTGATCTGTTGTCCCCTTAGTCCTCTTTATGGTTCCTACTATTTTCCTTTGTGCCTATGACATTTTTTTATTCCTAAAGCAAATGTACTGCATTTCCCTCTCCTAATGATGCTCTTAGCAGAGTAGGAAATGCAGTAAGGGATGTCATGATATTTAAGAACTTAAGAGGAGCTCTATCACACAGAGCTGTTCAGCTTGCTGCATTGGTAAGGGCTCCATGGTGTAAATGCCTGACAGGCTGCAGCAGAGAGTGAAACATCCAGTGAAACATCCAGTGAAACATCCATTTCACTGGCAACAGGCAGGAATACACATCAAAAAGCAGAGACAAGTGCTGATGGGGTACCTTGGTCCCCCAGGAATGTGACAGCCAGTGTTGTGTTAACATGTCACTGCTGAGTTGGGCAAGCACTGTATTAATAATGAAAAGGATTATTTCATTGCTGTTAATTCAGCCAGGACACCCAGCTTTGTAAACGGGGCTGGGGAGCCCAGGCCTGGAGCCAGCAGGAGTGAAAGTGCCCTCAGTGTCTGCAGAGAAAGGATGCATTCTTCACCTCTCCCTAACTCATCAGTTCCATGGCAATGGTGCCTCCTCTAATTGGAGCCAGCCCTGCTCCCCCTGCCAGGACACTGCTCACGCAGGAACTGCAGTGGCAAGCAGAAAGCTGGAATAGCTGCGTGCTCCAGAATGGACATTGCTTGTTGGCCTCAGTCAAGGACATTTGCATTGGGTACAAGCTGCTCAGTCTTTGCTGATTTGAGCCAAACCTAGCAAAAATAGCTTCTTTGGGAAGAGGTGTGGGGCAAATATACAAGCAAAAGGAGAGACACCAGTTCAGACCTGTATCTAGGGGGTGAAGAGGAGGACAAGTGTTTGGGTAATTTCCTTTGAACCTCTTGTTAAGTTGCATCAATCTTTATTCCATGTAGTCTGTGCAAAGGAATGTGTTTGGATGAAGGGATGATCAAACAGTGCCCAAGTGAGCATCACTCTGCTGCCTCATCCCTGCAGGACAGGGACTGAAATTCCCCTTAAATTCACCTTGCACCAGCCTTAGCCAAGCTCAGCCTGAAACCATGGATCACTGTATTGCAAAACCGTTTCACAAACAGGAGCTTAAAAGAGGGTAGGGTCAGGATTACAAAAAATGGGCTGCGTAGGAATTTCACTACTTAACTCCTCGAATTTCCAGCTTGTGTCCCAGCAAGCTGTCACTACCACCCAGGAGCTCTGAGACTCTGATCTCTGCATCCTCCCAGGAGGGAGGGTGGCTGACCTGGCTGCAGGCAGCTCTGATTTCATGGGCTGGCCTCTATCAGTCCTTGCAAAAAGCATCACATTTCAAATGGACTTTGCTACATTTCAAATGTATTTTCCTGGAACAGAGTGTCCTGCATTTATTTGTATTGTTATAAATCCTGCAGACCTCTTAAGGCTTGGAGCTGCTTTTCAGAATCTCGATTCCAAGTACCATTCCCGTAACCTTGTGGTTTTTCATTACCTTATCCTCAGGAGTGGAACAACAGCACAGGACCTGAGCAATGCTCTCCTGTGTGCTGTGCTTACACAGACCATGTTTTCACGAGCAGTTTGTGCCACAGAGTTCTGAGCAAGTGCTAGAGGTGACAGCAAGCAGCCCCACAGGCCTGAGAATCGAGACTCATCTAGAGAGCAAATTCTGGTTTGTTGGGAGCCACAGAAACTGGGTGGTGGGAGATAAAATTCCTTCAGCTTCCAGTGAACTCCTAGAGGAAAAGGAGAGGCAAGGGTACACGTGTATAAACACCTCACCTGCAGTTTTCTTCCAGTTCGTAGCCAGATCTGGTGCTAACACCCCTCCTGGTTTTTAATGAAAGCATAAGGGGGGATAGAAACTTAAATCTCTACTTTGTATGGTTACATTCTAAGGAGACTCCTCTTTGTGGGAGGAGCTGGAAGGAACTGCATGACCTTTGTCATGCAATTTTTTCATTGTTTATACAGAAAACTGATGTTTGATTTACTCCATTTGTTAAAAGTACGAATTCTTTAAACTGACTTATCAAAAACTGGACGTTTTCAATGGGCATTCTGGCAGGCTGGATTCCACAGGAATTTCTCTACAAAAAAAAGCCCTTATCCCCTGTAAGGTGGCTCAAGCTGGACCCTGTGTCCAGGCCTGCCAGTCTCACCTGTCCTGTGTGCTGTTCTTGCTGACAGTCTTTAACATGAAAAACAAATTCTTCTGCATTCTTTTTCGCCTTACAATTGCTGTGGTTCTCTTAAAAGGGGATTTAATAGTGCTGAAAGGAGGAGGTTGGGAACTGTTCTGATAAATACTTCAAACTCCTCCATCGTGCACTTGCATGGTGAATTTAAAGCCCACGTTTCACTCCCTAGGCAGAACCAAACAATGATGATTGTCTCTCTGAGTCAGAAAAGATGGCAATGGACCTAAAAGATCCCAATCGCCCAAGATTCACCCTGCAGGAGCTCCGGGATGTCCTTCACGAGAGGAATGAGCTGAAATCGAGAGTGTTTTTGCTTCAAGAGGAGCTTTTGTATTACAAAAGGTGGGTTACATCTCCTCTCCTGTTGGGTGATATACTCAGGGGAGCCACAGGGCAGGCCTAGAAACAATAAATGTGCTCTGAAGTTCTGTCCAAGCTCGTGTTTCTGCACAGGCTTGTGTAGAGCTGCAAGAATAGGGCCTCAGTTTGAACACGGTACCTCCAACTTGTCCCTCCCTAACTTCCAGGTCTGCCCTGAATCCTGGAGAGATTACAAACATCTAATACTTTTGAACTTCAAAAATGAGGATAGGAGTGGGTCTAAAATGAAAATTCTAGACCTTTTATTCAATCCATTCCTCTTGTCTCTTTCCTTGTCACAATGGGAAGAAAATATTGAACAGAGACCCAGTTCTAGGTGCTGTCCCTTGGTTGACAGAAAAATCTTCAATTGATTTTAATGGGTTTTGAACAGATCTTTTTGCATTCCTTCATCAACAGTGCTACCTCAGATTGAATTGTAGATCTCAAAGTGCTTCCATGGCTTGGGAGGAGAACATTAATCATCTTTTCTTTCTTTCAAGTGAGGAAATGGAAGAAGAAACTAGATCCCCACAACCCACACCCATAATTCAGCCAAAACCCTCAACTCAGCCTGAATCTGGAATCAAACGACTGTAAGTAGCATATTTACTAAGCATACTGGGTATAGTCTGCAAATACCAAATGTTTCTTATGCATAGGACAATTTTAAAGATCTTAAAAATTCAGACAACCACATTCCTACTGTATATGGGAGAGACACTGAATGAGCACTTGGTGGATGTGAAACAACAATTGTCTTTGGCCAAAACTTTTGCCTAGATCTGGGACAACTTTCAGCCTTGGATTATCACTTTCCCATGAACTCACTGTGCCCATTTCCCTGTTGACTGAAGCCTTTAGACCCTGACTTGCACCGTGTGGGCAGCACAAAAACCTTCTGTTTGCTGAGCAAATTTGCTGCTGAGAGGATGGGCACTTGCTTGGCTAAAAGAACCCCACCTTCTTCTGAAATATTAATGCTGCTGTTGGAACCAAAGCTTACAGCCAGAGATGTGCTGTTACCAGTGTATCACCATGAAGTCAGGAGGGCACTGTTGATTATTTGCAGCAGACTGCAGGTTTCTGCCTGTGCTGGGAGAAACCCTCCCCACACATGAGTAGAAAATACACTTTTAGTTTGGACTTCGGTTTTTATTCTGCAGACGTGGTGATGATGATGATGATGATAATACTTTGTCGCACAAGATCTTCACTGTAAAGTTTCTCCTTTCTTTTACATTTCTTTTAGAGCTTTTTAAAGCTTATTCTGTTGTAGGGAATGGCTGGTTCCAGCTCACACAGTTTGTGTTGTGCAGCTTCCATGTTTGATTTGAAATGCTGCCTTTGATGAAGCAAAGGCAGCATAAAAATGTAAATAGAGGTTGTAAGGCAGAGCACGTGTTGGTGAGGTATTAGCTTTGACTCTGTCTATGCTGAAATTACTTCTTTTAGATGTTGTGCTCTGTCCCCAGGCTTCACTCTGCCCTCTCTCCATTTAGCCATCATATTGAATAAGGGAATACAAAACTGTCTACCTGAGGAATCTGAAGGATGGTAATAGTTTTCAGGTTTGTCTCATTCTTGCAGCCTGTCTGGATAGGATTTCTCTGGCGGGATTTTATTTTCCTTCCCTCCTCCCCTCTCTGTGTGTTGTCAACACTGTACTTGTAGATGGGCTTTAAAAAGTCAGGAAATGTCACTGCTGGGAAAACCAAAGAAGCCAAGTTTAGCTTCTGTCCTGTCCCCACGCCCTCCTGCCCCAGCTGCAGCCTCTCCCTGCTGCGAGGTGTCTCCAGAGCTCCCTTCTCCCTCCCCAGGGTCCCTCTGGCTGCCTGGGGAACCCCCTGGCACACGAACTCTCTGTACCCAATGATGTGGTGAAAACTTGCAGTGCTGCTCTCTGCACGCAGAGTGCCTTTGCAGAGGAAAGTGGGGTTGCTTTTCCCTCTCTCTCAGAGTTTTCCTCCTGATTAAACAAAAAGCTGAAGTACAAAAATAGGAGCACTCTCAAGGGCAGTTTTATGCTTGCCTGTGCAATGTGCCCTTTTTCCCTTCACCACGCAGAGCCTGAGGGAATGAGCCATGTGGATGTGTAGCCTGTGCCACCCAAGATGTGCTCAGGTGATTCAGTGCTGCAACTCCATAAAGAAAGGAAAACAGAAGTCACAGAAATCAGCATTTTTTTCTGGGTTGGCACGTTTGGGGCAAACTCTGAGTTTTGATTTCAGACTGACTGACTTGTGCATTTGTCTCTCCCACATCACATGACAGAGTTTTAATGAAATAATGTAACCAGGAGGCTTTACTGAGGAGGAAAAGTCCAAGGATTAAAAATGCTCCCTCTGTTTGGAGCAGAAAACACCCTTTTGTTTTCTCCTTAAGACTACGTGCTTGTTTGTCACTGATGTCATGCCTCAAACAGCCAGGAGTTTTCTTCCTATTCTTGCAGTCTACAAAAGCTGGTGTGTCTGTCAGTTCTGCAGCTCAGGACGTGCCACGTTGCATAAAAATAGAAATCCTGGCTGCTGCTCATGATCCAACAGTGTTTGCCCATTTGTTTTCAATTTTAATCTCAGAACAGCAGTTAGTGAGCTGGGGAGAGCTGCATTTGGTCACAAGTGAAATGTCTCTCGTGATTTCAACTTAATCTTTAATTGACATTAGTCCACAGTTCAAAAAAATATTTGGCCCAAGGGAGAAGCTCTGAGGAGACTCCTTAGACAAACAGAGGGTGTTCCAGGTACGGATGGAGGTGTGCTGGCAGGTGTGTGTGGGGCTGGCTGGGCACAGAGCACTCGGCTCTCCCAGCCCCTGTGCTGCATGGATTGTCTAATGCTCAGTGGAAGTGCTGAACCCTCACAAAGAGCCCGTCTTGCTGCGAGCCAGCTCCAAAGTGCTCCTGCCAGAGCAGCTGCAAGGTTTCCCAAAAGCATTCAGCTGCCTGCAGTTGGCATCTTTCTGCATGAGAAGTAACACAGGTTCTTTTGGAACAGACACACAGGCCCTTTAACCACGGAGTTTCTTAGGAGGTTATTTCAAGAGTTCACCTTCAATACTGGTTGTTAACTTGAAAGTATCAACTGTAACCCTTGGAAAATCTTTAACTGTAATGCTGGTCCTCTCTAACCCTGTTTTCTGTGCCAATATCCAGTAGTCACAGCAGAGTCCTGTTTTGTATTTCTTAACGTACACCTTCATCTTTCATTTCATTGTGTCTGTGCCTGTTTGTCTCTTGGAACAAAAACGTGCACTCTGCTCTGCATTGCTAGAGGTGGTCGTACCTTGACAAAATCCAACCCAGGTTGCAGGCTGCCTCACAACAGGAAAGTGGTATCTTTTAGAAATCCAAAAGCAATTGAAACTGCTACAATAACTGTTTCCTCTAAACAAGAGTTTTTCACCGAGGAGAGCTGTCTTGGGTGATGCAGATCCCCCTCTCCCTGTAACGTGTCCTGTGTTGTAATTCAAAGTAACCCCGTGTATCATGTTTGCCTCTTTTCTTTTTAATGGAATGCTTTTTCTTTCCCTTGCTCCAGTCTTATCTCTTCTGTGTCTGTACTTTCCTGACCAGGATCTTTACAGCCATAATGCCCATGGTAGCAGCTGGATTGATTCCAGACGATCCCACATTGCAGCCAATAAGAAGACTTGTGTCCCTTGTAGGAATTTTTTTAATATGTTTGGTACTGTGGTTTCCTCTTGCATGACCCCGTGTTAACAAGCACTGCTGGTTGCATTCTCCTGGCTGCCTGTGGGATCCCAGAGGATCAAAGTGCCAATCAGAATGACCAGTCAGTGTCAGTACTCATCCCAGTCCTCCATGCTCATCCTCAAACTGACATTTTATCACCTTTTGCCTTAATGTTGCCATGCTAAACCAATCAGTATTCCTTGGAAAATCGGTGCAATATGCAGTTTTAACCAGCATCTGTTAATTCTGCTTCCTAAGCAAGGCTATTCACAGTTCTCACCAGTGCTTTTTGAGAAACTCGTTTCTAACAATTTGTTACAATCATTAGTTAGAGTTACAGAATGGAGTGGCTGATTTCCACATTAATTTCCACTGTTAATTACAGGCTGTTGCTTTCATGTCTTTCTATCTATGCCCTGTATATTTTGTCTCTAATTATGTATTTTGGAATAGAGTGTAAACTCTTCATAATCAATTCTGTCATCCAATTCTTGGCTCTCCCTGGAAGACATACTGATAATTGCTAATGCAAGTTCTCCTTGCATTAGAACTGCTGCTTTAGTGATCTTTATATTTACAGCAATGACACAGTTTCCTCTCCACACAGACAGCCTTTTTCCAAACATCCTCCATGAGAATTTTCTAGGCATAATAACAATTTTCATTGTTTCAGAAGGAATTAAAAAAGCCGAACCCTTTAGGGATTTACGAACTTATTTTTCTCCTGCTTAATTTCACGATAAAGTGAAAAATTACTGAGCTTTGACATTTGAAACTGACTGTATAAACACAGCAGTCCTTTGTGTGGGCTCCAGACAGTAACCCTGAGCAGGCAGGACCAAATGTGCTCTGCAGAAAGCCTCGGTCACTAAACACTTCTTTTATCAGCCAGAGCTGGCTCTGGCCCTGAAAATACACAGTGTATGTATGTGAACTCATGAGCTCCTGTGATGAAGGTGGTAGAAAAGTATGAGGCTAATTAAGTGCAAAAGACTTATTTCACTATTAAGGCTGCACATTTGAAGCCAGGAAATGCAAAAGTTCGGGTCCTGCTGGCAATGTTAGTTATCTGGCATCTAACTTGGGTAGTGGTTTATTTCACTTCCTAATCAACAAGTAATTATTATTAATATTCTCAGTAATTATCGTCCAGCCTCCTGTGTGGCGAGAGACATGGAAGGTCAACCTCCCTGGTCTGCACAAGGCAGCTAGGAGGGTTGGGATCGTGGTGCTGAGGAGGATGGAGGGAGTGTGGGAAGAGGGAGAAGCTGAGGCAGGTGAGCGTGGACTCAGGGTCAGGTTTATGCCCTGACCAGTATTCCACCACCCGCCAAAGCTGAGTTTATATTGGCACAGTCCCTCACTGTGGAAGCATTTAGCAGTTCCTGTCCTGGATCACAGCTGGGGGACTTTTGGTACAGTGCAGGCAAAACAATCTTCACCTCCTGAAGCCCACCCAGCACCGAGACCAAAGGGTCAGTCCTTTGGTAGCTGGAACCACAACTTTTGCATTTCTCAGCAGGCCTAAACACTGCACTAACACCTCTTGTACTGAACAACAACGAACATGGAATTTGCCTAATCCAGTAACTTCATCCCATACAAATAAAACGATACTAAGGATTTTTCCAGCTGTATTTTTTAGCTGTATTAAATGGCTGTTGGTTCATGTACGTCATTATCTTAGAGCACCCGAGCCGTGTGACAGGAAATGACGTGCACACTCGTGTGCATTTGTTTAGAGCCTTCATCCTGCAAACTCTCATGCACACAGGTGCATTTATTCATTCATTTTTGCAGGAATCAAATCTACGTATCAAAAGCTCTACACTGGGAAAAAATGTGGAGACTTATTTTCTTACCTTATGAACTTCCCTGCTGACAACCTTAAAAAAAACCTCTATTTCTGCTTTGTGGTTAAATATACAGATTTAATGCCAAAGATACCACTTTACTTATGCCAAGAAACTAACCTGGATCGTGTTGCTTCGTTACCTGAGGGCTGGGGAAGGGGGAACCGACATCTAAATTATACCTGCACCTTGTAGAGTCAACAGCATTTAGAGCTTATCTGAAGCTTCCGTGGCCGAACCGCTTGAGATTGCAATGACTCCATCCCTAACAACATTCTGACATGCACTCCCATCAGGCCACTCTGCCTTGATTTTCTGCAGATGCAAACAGTTTTTTGCTCGGTGTTTCATTGTGCTGTGGGTTGGGGCGGGTGTTTGAAGTGCTTTCAGGATGGTAAACACTCTTCTTTCTTTTCCCTCCCTCCCTCACCGCTCCCTGCCCGGAAGGTTTAGTTTCTTCTCTCGGGATAAGAAACGTATGCAGGCGTCACAGAAAAATGTCCACTTCCAGGAAACTTTTGGAGAATGGTCACATTCAAACAGAGACGACTCCTACATGGAACAAGGACAAGAAGCCCTGCAACACCTGTGACTAAACCCCTGAGGTGTTTGGTTTGCTGCAGTAGATCTCGACAGTCTCGTAACAAGAAGCTTCAGTAAAGCAACGTGGCAGCTCGTCACTTTTACTTGCCTTGCACACCTCGAGGGTTGTTGCAGACTCTCCAAAAGGGATCCCTTGCTGTTCACTTGGTGACTGTTTGCTGCAAACAGGAGCCCAAGCTTCGTAGTAACAGTTGCTGACACCCTGGGACATGGAAGCTTCTAGATGACTTGTTTTGTGCTGAATAACAAGTCTATGATCTTGTTCATGCATTAACTACAGTAACACAAGCTTCTTTAAACCAAAAAAGGACCTGTGCCATTACTAGAAGTTTGTTTGCAGTGTATATCTAGTACAGGGCAAAGACTCTTTTACCCTGTTTGTTAACACTATTGGTTGTTTGCTTTTTATTTCTGTAAGAATTTTTTCAAGAGGGATACGACAGCTGGACACCCTTGGTGGCAGCCCACAGCTCTGCTGTGTCCTGTCAGTGCCGCTGGCATCGGCATCTTGCAGAGTCTCCCCTTGGAAATCCACCTGACACAGTGATAACTGGAGTAGCCTTGAGAGGGACAGTGAGTGTACATTTCCCTTGTGCTTATAGTGCCTAAAGCATGAAGAGACGACGTATGAGGTGAGCGTGCCTTGTGTTCTGCAGTATTAATGGAAAACAAATTGCTTACAGGGACGAATCCTAACTCTTGAGTTTTTTCCCTTCTTACCAGGGCCTTCCTTGCAGTGTAGCAGGCAGCTGCTGTAAAGGGATTAGACCTTTCCCACAGACAGGTTCTTAATTAAGTCACACTTCAGTTTCCTGTCTAGGTAAGACTGCCCAACTTCAGAGAGAAACACATCCTCAGCTGGCTGATGTGAACCATTTCACCGACCTAGACATGACCCCAACCTTTTCTCTTGACTAAACACTACGTGGGCAGAGCAGATGAATTGTGTGAGTGGGGCTGCTCCTCTGCTGTTGGCAGATGCCTGGGTAGCCCCTGTTACAGGGCTGAACTCGCTGGCAACAGCCCAGCAGCCGACCTGGCAGGGGCTGGGGCTGGATCTGCTTCGCAGCTGAGCTGGTGAGACCCCAGGCCTGACTGAGGTTGTCCTTCCAACACTAAAACCCCCAGCGTCAGCGTCGTGGGCACCCAGTGTCAGTGCACTCCCCACCTCTGCTCCACACACTCCACGAGGCACCCGACCAGGTGGGAGAGGGTGAGTGCATCCACAGCTCCGTGTGAGGATGGGGCTGAGGTGTCTCCGTGACCTTGGCCGTGTGCTGGAGACCACTGCTCGTGGGGAGGATCCAGTGCCAGCAGGGCCGTGGGCAGCTTCTGCACAGCTCAGTGCCAGGGGCTGGCAGCTGCTGCTGGCACCACACCCCCAGCTGCTCCACCTGCTCTGTAGAGCCTCTTCTCAGGAGCGGCACCAAGGACAGGATATAGAGCTCAGGCTGGAGCAAAGCTCCAACTACTCCAGGTACTGAGTGTAGGAGGAAATCTCAAAGGACTCCAGAGGGCTTAGTGCAGGCCAGTTGTTTTTCTGCAGGGTGATCCAAGACTGGATTTTTAATGTGTGTGAGCAGCAAATGGTTCTTAGCCCATCTGTAGCAAAACCCTGGCAGGAACCCGCTCCTTGCAGTGGTGGGCTGTGTGCTGCCCTGCTCCTGGCTGTAAGTGCTTCTTTCCAACGTGGACCTTCTGTGTGTTCTAGGCAGGGAAAGTGTTTACTGTGCCCCCCTGGTGTCACTGCAGCTCGGGGCAGGGGGGACATGTGGCCTTATATGAGACATGGTGACCAGAGTCCAATGTAGTAATTGGGCAGATGCACTTTTCCCTGGTTCTGTTTCGGTAACATCCTTAAAACAGCAGCACTTCACTCCTTGTGTGAAAAGCAACTCTTAAATGGGGGCAGTGTCTTAATTTAATGATACTTAAATTGCCAAGATCTGGCTTCACTTCCATATGAGAAAACAAAAGGTGCAGTACAGTCCCATCAGGCAGTTAAATTGTGGATGACCCTGTCGAGTGTGTCCCGAGCACAGTTCAGTGGTGTGGCGCGTTCAGAAGGGATGCAGTGAGCAGAAACAATGCCAGAACGTGGGCCTGAGTAAGCAGATCCCTCTGGAAATCAGCTGAGAGCAAAGAGCTGGGATAATGGAACTGCACAGACCCAACCTAAGCACAAAGGAAACCTCCAGCCTGGTGCACGTACAGCTCATCCTGGAGCCCTCGGGCCAGCTCTGCAGCCAACACCAAACCACTGCACGAGGCAGGACAGGCTTCCCCACAGCTCTGCAGCCCATTACCTCAAACTCTCGGCAGCTCCTCCTGACCTGCTGGCATTAACCACTCGTTCTCATGTTTGCAATGCTGCATTCACACACCCCAAGTGCCGTCGGGAAGGATGGCGCGGAGGGAAGCGTTTGTAAAGATCCGAAGATCTGTCGTGTGTTGTTTGTCAATATTCAAGGAAAATCTGCTTTTAGAAAAGGGGCCAGGATGCTGGCAGGTAAGGGGTGTAACAATCCTGCCTGCCAATGCAGGATCACTGACATTTTTGGGTTGGTTTATGTTTTTTTTTTTGGTTGGGCAGTAAATCATTTTAACAGTTTAATAAATATTTCTGAAAAACATATTTCTGCAAGACTTGTGTCCCTTTTTTTGTGCAAAGTAATACCATCTCTTCTTGGAGATGCAGCCTATGGATCTGTCTGTGTACAACTCTTCATGGAAATGCAGCCTCAAGCCAGACAAGGTTTAGGACAGAGCCATTCAAAGGCTGATGAAATACAGTTTAAAATACATTATATATTTAGGAATGGCTTATGATGACAAAGAACATGACAGAGCCTTTTCTAGAAAGCACTGTAAGCTCCTCAATGGAAGAGGCGTGTCTGTATTTACACATCCTGGCCCTGAAACATGTTTTGCCCTGTTTTCCCCAATTCATCTACAGCCAGCAGCAAACCCAGTTTCCAGAATGGATTTAAGCCCTGTGTAGAAAGGTGAGGACAGAATGGGTGTAGCTGCAACCCCATTAACCCATGACACCCTCCTTCAGTGGTTGTCCATGGATTCATCAGGAACACGAGGCATTTTCTGACGTGCTTACTGCCTCGTGGTGCACATTCCTCTGTACAAAGGAGTTTCATCCTCCCATGTCATAGACAGCGGATTGGTTTCGTGCTTCTCTCTCACCTGGCAGAACTAGTTAAGGACACAGTATCAATAAAGATCTTGCCTATCCCAGTGCCTTCACAAAAATGAAGCCACTTCCCATCAGCCTCTGTTTTGGGGCACATTTTTCAGAAGTTTCAGTTTGTTGCTATTCCATTCCTGTGTCTCCAGCACGGCACTGTTTCATAACTAACATGTGGACATCTGACCCACAGGTAACCCCTGACCCAGGCAGCCAGACGGCTCCCAGACAAGGTGTGTGCTGGCTCAGTGGGATGCCTGGACGCACAGTGCATTTCTTACAGCACTCACCAGTTTAAAAACATTCATACAAAAGTTTATTTTCTCTAAAGAACAATTCAACACACATCTGAACTGCATTAGGGGCCGAACTACAGAGAGCTGCTGGCAGCAAAGTCACAGGCACAAGGTGGCAACACCACAGCTTGTTCTGGGAACGCTGTCACAGCCCCAAGCTGCTCAAAGGGTAGGTGAGACACCCCAAGGACAAGGCACAGTCACCTATCGGTGCTTATCATCATCTCTTTGCTTCTTGGTATCTCTGTCCCTGCTCCGGTCTCTGTCCCTGTCCTTCCTGTCTCTGTCCTTCCTCTCCCTCCCCCTGCTCCTCTCCTCTTTAGAGTCCCTCTCTCTCTCACTGTCACCCCAAGCCCACGACCGGTCCCTTTCCGGCCAGCGTTTGTCCCTGCTCCTCTCGTGGTCCCGGTCCCTCGTTCTCCAGTCCCTTGTTCCCTCACGAGACCAGTTTCTTTTCTCTGATGATCCTTCTCCATAGAAATCATTTTTCATGTTTGGCAAATTGATGGGCTTTCGGAAAGGTCTGTCCCGTCCTCCGAACCGCAGCTGCCCAGATTCTTTTTTGCCTCCAAACCCACCCCCAAGCCTCCGGGGAATCCATCCTTTGAGAGTTCTTTCCAGTTCAAAATCTACAAAGATCTCATGCTGGTCAATGACCAGCCTGTTGGCATCTCTGTGGGCCTTCAAGAGAGCACGCTCCTCTTTGTACTCAACAAACGCATAACCCTTGGAAAATCCCGTGACCAGGTCTCGAACCAGACGGATCTTCCTGATGTCTCCATAGCGGGAAAAGACCTCCTTTAACTTCTCTTCTGTGGTCTGAAGATTGAGCCTCGCCACGAAGAGGGTGAGGTGAGGATCTCCCGTGACGCCCTTGTTGGGTTCGTACCGTGCCAGCATCGCCCGCCATATGGCCCGGTCGTGGGGCTCCTCGTCCGTGCCATCGATGCTGCCGGCCTTGAGGGGGTCGTACTCCTTCGCTATGGGGGCCCAGTCAGACATTGTCTAGTGGGGGAGAACACACACGGCACAGGCTCACGGCTCTGTCAGGAACACGCTGTGCAAGAAGCGCTTCCAGCACCGCTGCACTGTGTTCATCCAAAAATCCCACAGTGTGACACGAAACTAAACCAGCCGCGTCGCTGTTGTTTGAGTCCATACACCGGGACAGAGCCGTGCGGGGAGAGAGATCCACTCCCGGCCTACCCCGGCCTGAGGGTCCCCGGCCTTCCCCCACAGGCCCGGCCCGGCCGAGGAGGCCCCTCAGCCCCGCTCCCGCCGCCGGCTCTCCCCTCACCCGCCCGGCGCGGCGGGACGCGGCTCTC
>VZTG01009063.1:4290-17672 GCA_013397845.1 Melanocharis versteri | reverse complement strand
CGGCCGGGGCACACGGGACCCGGCCGGGGCACACGGGACCCGGCCGGGGCACACGGGACCCGGCCGGGGCACACGGGCCCCTTCCCCAGCACGGGCACACCACGCGCGGTTCGCGGAGCGCACCCTGAACCACGCCGGCCGATACTTGCGGTCGCTTTTGTGTCAGCAGAACGAGTCTCACAAAGTCACTTCCCGTCTTTGGCCGTGAAAGCCTTGAAGCTCTTTCCTTCGGGGTGGTTACGGGTCGCAGTGCTGTGGATCCCTCGCTTCAGTTTCACTGCAGCGACTGACACAGCAAAGTTGTGCGGACACGCACAAAGTTCAGAGTACAAGCCCACCGTGTTCAGCTCTTGCACAGCACCGGCCCCATAGAGACAACTCTATGTAAACACTGAGGCTTTGTTACCCCCTGTGAGGGAAACGGATGTCTTGATTACTACAAAAGTTTTAAATTAAAAAAGGCAAGTTCAGTTATCACTTTTCTTTGACACGGAGTTTAGGTGTGGCATTAGATGGCTCAGCCTCCCTCATCATCTGAGAAAAATCTGATAAAAGCATCTTCTTGACAACTAAATTGCAGTCTCTTTGGGACAGAGACCTTGCTTTTAGCTGTGGTCAGAGACTGTCACAGTTGTGGCCTATACTTGGCTGGGGAACACAGTCACCAAAGAAATACAAAAATATGAAGAACTATAATTAACTGCTTGGAAAAAAATCAGGATTGTGATGAATTCATACTAGTTCTAAAAATTCCATATTTATAAAATCCAGAGATTTTACTCTCTGAGTGCTGAGTTTTTTGAGAGGTTACGAAATCCACCGCTGTTTATTTTACAGCCCAGCCCAGGACCGGATCAAATGGTGATAGACCTCACAGACCCCAACCGGCCCCGGTTCACGTTACAGGAGCTCCGAGATGTACTGCAAGAGAGGAACCAGCTGAAAGCTCAGCTTCTGGTGGTGCAAGAGGAGCTACAGTGCTACAAGAGGTAAAGCTCGAAGTCAGCAGAGAACTAATAACTACTAATAACAATTACTTCGTGTCTGGGAAGCTTATCAGATGAGAGTCTTGCAGGTTTGGGCCCCTAGGTCAGGATAGGCACTGTCCAGGCATGTAAGTGACCCCTGTGCTCCCCAGAGCATGCAAGTGAGAAAAGAAAAATGGGGGAACAATGAAGTCTCTATGCAACATGATTTTAAAACCAAACTCCCTTTCCCTCTGCACAGTTCTCAGCCCGTTCCCCTAATTGTTCTGTTCTCAGCCTACACAGTTACTCCCACTCCACATCCAGGCTGGGTTCTCGTACACAGGAATTCATCTGTGCAGTCCCAGCAGTTGCACACACCCTGTGTCTAAAGCCACACTACATACCGGAGAGCACGGGGGGTTTCCAGCTCAGCTTTAGTCAAAGTTTCCTTCCTCCTGCAGCTCGATGCTGGTTTATCTCCGGTGCTTCACTCCCACAGGGGTATGGCACTGATCTAGAAACAGAATATTGAGCTCTTTCATCATTCATGATAAGCTGTGGGTTAAGATTGCCAACAGAAGGTTGTGTAAGGCCCTTGAACTGTGCAAAGCAAGAGATTTCAGAGAAGGGTTTGGTCTTTCTTGAAGGGAGAGTCGGTGTGAGCCCAAGGGTGGAATGTGGGAAGGGCTTTGATCTTGGTGCTACAAATTCATTCACCACCAAGGCTCTCCTTCCCGACCTCTGCCCCCCATCATCGGGTTGGATTATAAACTCCTTGGGTCAAGAAATTACTTCTTAATCTATACACAAAATGTCTGAGCACGTTAGATTTCAGTTGGGATATCTCAGCAGCATCCTCCTGGATACAGTGAGCCTGCCCTTTGCCTTGTCTGTAACAGGCAGGTTAAGCCAAGAAGTTACACTTAAATCCAAGAATTTACAAACTGCCTGACAGCACTTCCCGAGCTCAGCTGGGTGCTTTGCTGTGCAGAAGTGGAATGGCTTCTTGCTTTGATTTCCCAGCTGTTACACAGTTTAGTACAGGCCAAGTTAAAAATGTAACAGTGGGAATGTTTTCAAGTTTTTAGTTATTTGAGTCACAGTGCTGTGCACCAAGAGCAGGGCAGGGCTGCTTTTCAGATCTAGTAACTAGCGAGGTTATCTCCTCGTACAGTTTTACAGCTTAAGCCAAAACCCATTTTCCCTCTAAACAGTCACATAAAATCCTTATTGTAATTGCAGTAAAGAGTAATTGTGCAGGAGAAGAGGATAAATATATGTTGTAAAATGCCTTGTACACATTGGAAATAAGCTCTGTATAGCAGAAGGTAACAAACATCCTCACAGAGTCTGGCTCACAGCAACTGGTGGTGTTTGGGGGCTGCATTTTTCATCATGGTTTCTGGGTGCAAGTTACCATGCAGATGTTAGAGCTCTGCAGTGTCACCCAACAGCTTATTGTCTTGTTTACCCAAGAGGAGAATCTGCCTCGGAATTACCTCGTGCCTGCTGTCACACCAGTTTTTAAGTGCTCTGTGTTTTTATTTCCAAATCCAGTCGAGTGTTGCTTGGCTACTCTCTGCCTGCAGCTACTGCAGCCACAGGCTTTGATCCACTGAGCTCTGCAAATGACTGAGGTCAGCTCAGGACACACTGTGAAAACACTGAGTGTGCAGGCTGGGAAAATCTAACCCAGTTTTCCAGGCAGGGAAAACATCCCTTGGTCAAACTGAAACTGTTGCCTGGAGTAGGCAGTTACAACTTCTGGAGTGTAGAAGCACTGAAGCGGGATGGCAAAATCTAGAGCTGAGGCAAAGCCTTTCTTCTCTCCTCTGTAGGGTGGAAAGAGGAACAGGCACCTGCCTTGCAGGGGAGCTGGGAATCTCCCATCTGGTCCCAGGCGTGGTATGAGCCTGGGTGGCTGCGCTGGAGGTACCACACATCCACCCCTGCAGAAATTCACCATTTGTGTCTGCACCCTCCTCTTATTCTTGGACTTTTGCACAAATCCAAGTGTGATTACACTTCCCTTTCACCCCCATTATGATTTGCCATTTTTTCCTCTGTGGAGAAGTCAGCTTGTTACTTTTTTAGTGTTCTCATTAAAGCATAACCCTGGCACCATTACATTGCTGTATTTAGGGATAACAATTCATTATTTTCAGTTCAGAACAAGGAAGAGGCTGGGCTGCCATCCCTGTCCTGTGAACACTCATCCACCCATGTCCCAGCTGCCCAGTGAGGGGGCTAACACATGCACTGTCACACTCTGCACAAACCCACAAAAAATAAACAAAACCATTTCCTTTCCCAGTGGGATCATCTCACATAAAAGGGACCAAACTGAAGAACTGGAAAAAGAAGCCAGTGGCAGCAGTGCTGGCACCAGCAAAGACAGTGAAGAGAAGACAATCATCAGACGGCTGTAAGTTTGTCTGAACATTTTTGGGCAGAATTTGTGAGAACATGGCACACTCCTTACACAGTGAATCCAGGGATGGATGCTGAACTTTAGCCTAGTTGGCTGGATATTGTTTTCTGCTCTCCATGTAAAGTTAAAAACCTGATAAAGCAATCTCTTCCTGTGGAAAAAAAGCACTGCACAGGAAAGCAACCTCCACCCAGGCAAGTAGGGAGTCACTTTTTTTCTAGGAAAAACAAGCATTTCTGAGCAGAACGATTCAATACTTGCCCTCCCTGCCTGCCCCTCAGGGCTGCGCTGTGGGAGCACCCCAGCTGGCCCCAGGGTTTGTTTACATTGTACACAAAACCACGAGCTCAAGCTGTGTCCCTAAAGCCCCCCAAAATAGCACATTGACAGGGCCAGCCCCCTGCATGTTCCTTCTTTTCCAGTTGTACGTTATTGTTTCCTTTCTGCTATTGATTTTTTTTTCTTTTTTTTTTTTTAGGTTTTCTTTTAAACATGGAAAATGAGCATCCTCAAGGACTTAACTGCTGCTGGTGAGAATGGCACTGATGAGCCTCGGAGGCGTTGGGAAAGACAATGATTGGAAGCAGCAGCATCACTCCTACTGTAGAGAAGGAGCAATCTCATTAAAATCATGTTGTATAATATTCTTTCAGAATAGATTTTACTCTGCTTTTTCAGAAGCTGTTTAAAACAGACACTTTTTGTATTTCTTACAGTCAGACATTACCCCCATGTAGAAAATAAAACGTTTATACAAAGGTGGGTTTTATTCTTATTAAAAGAGCCTGTGATGATCTGTACTATAACATACTTATCCTGTCCAGCTATCAAAACATTCAGCCCAAATGATTTTGTAAGATGAAGACATATTCAAGAGAGATGTGCCATTCACAAGTGGCTGTTTGGGGGTGAGGTGAACAGTGCAGAAAAGCACAGCAAAGGAGGAAAAGCTACTGCAGTTGGGCTCTGCCCACACGAAGGACTGAGGTGCAAGCAGTGCTCAGACTGGAACAGATGCACCAAACATTTCATTTCTGACAGCTGAAGGTCTCCTGTGGTAAGCAGTTGTGTTTTGCATAAGCTCTGTTCTTTCAATCACCTGCCACAAGCTGTGTATTGGCCCCAGTAATGAGATTTAGCACCAGTGGAAGCATATAGGGCAAACAGAGGAGTGGGAAAAGAAGCTTGAAAGGCACCAATTAGGTTCTCCATTTAGAAAGGTAGCAGAAAAGTCTGAACAGACATAAAAGAAGCAGTGACAGGTATCAGACTGTGATCTTACTCTCTTCAGAAGTAAAAGCAGGCTCAGAAGTCTTTTGATTCCCTCTCCTACACTGGCAGCATGAGGAATATAGGACACTTCACTCATCTGCTTGGCTGCACAACGTGAATGTGGCTCAGCAGAAGGCAGAGCTGCAGCCTCCCTTCAGAGGTCAGGAACAACTGTCTGCCAGTGAGGCAACACCACAGATGGCTGACCTGAGCCAGCTGGTTCAGCCAGGGCACAGAACCACTGAAGTCCTTTTGCCATCTTCAAAGTATCAATAAGCCTTGGCCATGCCCTCATTATGTATTTTCTAGAGCATGGCAGCAGGGAAGGCAGTTACTGCATTGCCTGAGCAGAGGCTTTGTGCACAGAAAAAAAATTAAATGAAGAAACAATCAATCAGCAACAGCCAGGATGCATGTCTGAGCTGAAGAGAGATGCTTACACATGATCTGAACTCCATCCTCTTCCATAGTTTATCCAGGGATGTATTTTCCCATCTCCTTTAAAAAAAGCAGTTAGGCTCCCAACCCAAGGGCATCTTTCCCTGTGACACCTTGTTAGAAGATGAAGCCTTCCTGTGAGGCACAGAGATAAACATCCAAATGACACGTTCCTGTCAGAAGTATATTGAGCTAGATCTATAGATCTCTATATATGTGTTCCTAGAAAAGTAAAGGATACATATGCAGTGCAACATGAGCTTTATTTCCATCCTCCAACGCAGTGCTACTCAATTACCAGTTAAGCTTTCAGAGAAGACATTTTCTTTTTATGTAAAACAGGGAGATCTTTCCCCTTTCTTGTTTACAAAAGTGATGCTGAAGTACAGAGGTTTTAAGCTATTCAACCTGATAAAGAACAAGTAAATGTTTAAATAAAATAAACAAAAAAATTTATTCCAATTTTGACTTAAGGGAAGTGCTCTAGTTTAACAGGACACTGTACACATTGCTGAGGTCTCCGTTACTGAGACCAGAGAAAAATCAGTGCCAACTCAGACAAGTTGGCCAATGACGCTTACCTGAAACTCAGTACATGTAACGTAACAGGTCTCCAGTTAATTCTTCAGAAATGGGAAAATATCGAGGCTTGCTCTGACGAGTTTGCCTTGTGTGAAGCAGTAAATAATATAAAGCATTTAATAGCTAATGATTTTCACAGCTTTCTTTCAAAATGCTCATGAACTGCAATGGAGACAGGTAGTATAGCAGCCGTTTCATCAATAATAAATATATTCTTTATTTTACAGAGACATTGTCTTCAAGTTTTTAATTTAAAAAATACATCACTAAGCCACCTCTCTTGCTGCTGGAGCACACAACCAGGATGTTGTTGCTATCTGACCTATCACATAGGCAAGCATAAGATTGTCTAGAGGGCATTCAGCTGGAACAGCAGCAGCCTTCAAGACATGAGGAATAGAAGACATTAACAGAGCCACAGATCCCTTGCTGACATCTTCCAGCAGCAAGCGTGGCTGACGGCTCACAGCCATTTTCATCTACACACATGCCAAGCCTGCCTTGGCAAAAATTCCAACTGGTAAGAATTCATCTTTAACATAAAGGACCTGCATTGTATTGCCTGCCTATATCCCAGGTTTGGCTCTCCAACAGTAACCTTCCAAACATCCACAAGATGCCAAGCGCTCGGCTCCCATGTGAGACAGTGGGACCAGACCGTGCTGGACAGACCGACAGGACCAGGCAATAAGGAATCTACTTTCTTCACTGCATCAACTCCATCACTAGTTTGAAGCTGCATATGAAGATGACTCCTATTTTTGGAACCGCTATGCTCTACTTCAAGCATTCACAGTAAATAAATAGCTTCTGATGTGGCTAATTAGCATAGGAAGGTAATATAAAAATTTTTGGAGAGAGCTTTTACTTCTTTAAAATCCTCTGGGAGACACCTCCAAGAATCAGCCATCAACTATAAAAAGGTACCTTCTCAAAGTTTAGAAAATAAGTAAATGTCAAACATTGATTCTCACTGTGAAGTTCTATCTTCACATCTGTAATCAGTATCAACCCAGTCTATCAAAATTCATCCTCATTTGGCTGGGAGTCATTTCTCCAAAGAAAGCAGCCAATCTGATCATCCTTTTCCCTCAGTGCCAGTGCATTTGAAGTTCACTGCCATCAGAACGTACGACACTGGAAAAACTGGATTCCTACCACGAATTATTTGAGAATGACAGTAGCATCCATCTCAGAGAAGCCTGTCAGCACTGGGCTGTGAAAAGCAGTCTGACAGGCAGTCAAGCCACTAGATGACCAAGTCAGAGTACAGCAGTACTTCTGTTATAAAGCCAAGTTCAGCACCCCAAAGTGGAGCGTGAGATTTCCTTGCAAAAGCAGAAGCACAACCCCAGTGATTAAGTTTCTGTGCAAGTCTTTCACTGCTCAAGTGGCACTGGTCACTATGCAGAAGCATTCAAATTTTAAGGAGGGTTTTCCTTTTATGATATAAAAGTTTTGGCAATCTAAGATCAATTATTCAAGCCTGCCTGGAAAACTGTAATAGGTATTTAAATACTGCAAAGCAAAAAGGCAGTTTTTAAGGAGCTCGGAAGACCATAAGCAGTCCACTAAGAAAGCTGAGGGAAGTGAGGGCAGGAAAAAAAAATTCACTGACTCCTTGTGGAACACTCAGTCCAAAACTAAAAAACCCCAAAACAAGGAAGATGAATTAGTGTTTCAGCCATGGGTGAGCTTCAATGGAAGCTTTGCTTCTGTCTCCATAGTCGTACAACAGTTCTTCACCTGCCTTAATGTCCCTGGAAGCTATGAGGATGAGATGAGGCACACCATCGATGTCGTGGAGCTTGGTCTGACAATTGCCACACTTGCTGTGGTTAATGAGCCTTCCCAGACGATTCGTTTCTTTTGTAGCATCGACACTGAAAGAGCAAGAACAGAAGGCGGGATTGCGCCTGGGACAGGGGCACGTTTGCGGACAAAGCCCGAAGTGCAAACCAGACAAAGGAGGAGGAATCCACACAAGGCTTGAAAAATTAAGGAGAAACAGAACATTACCATGTTACATTACCGAGCAATCATGATTAAATAGACAGCCATAATATGGCAATGCAGGGAAACTGAAACTCTGGGAGATTTTTAAGTTAGCATAAAACCCAGAAACTGAAACCTTTGGACTGTTTGAGCTGCCTGTTTCCAGGAATAGCAGAATCCAGGTGTGAAACAAATTATAAAGCTTAGACTGAAGTGGGTTTCAGAGACTGGAGAAACAAGGACACCCAGTCAAAGCTGAAAGAAATGTTTCTCTACCAGGGAGTTTGTCCATCCTGCTTTTCAAACCAACTCCTTGAAACTCAGCTAAAGGAGGTCATTTTACAAGAGGATAAATTTAGGCAGGAGATCACAGCAGAACTACAAGCCTCATCCAAGCAGATACAACTCTCCACATAGCTTGTGCTGTACTTCAGAGAACAGGCCTTTGAGTCACCTACCATTCCTCATAGCCCAAGAGGCTCTTGGACCGTGGATCAGTGCTCCAAAAGATTTCATAATTCACAGTTCCCATTAAAGACAAAAAATTTGCATGAAAACAAGAAAAGAATTAGCAGCCTTCAAAGCCTCTTATCACTCAAAACTTGAGCTTACCAGTAGGTTTTGCTGAGGTACTGGAAATAGTACATGTAGCAGCCTGTGGATGGGTCTTGAGCATACACAGCCTCTCGTTTCTTGGCATCAGTGATCTCAATGAGATCCCCGTGATATTCAACCACAAATTCTCCTCGATTAAAATGTTTAGTAGCAATTACTCCTCTCCCTTTGCCATCAATGTAATCAATCTGTTGAGTTGAAAAGAGAACACTTTCTCATTTCCCAGCCGATTTACATCATTGCAGATAATGCTGATTACTAGGAAATGATTTGTCATTAAAAAAATGCTGCAGAAGGGAATTTGAGTGTACTGCAGACAAAGCTGTAGAAGCACAATGCATGGCACCATGGAAGAAGTGCAGGATGAGTTTGGGACACACTCTGAGTTACTGGGTAGTTGGACACAAAATCTTCCAGCAAAGAACTTAGGAGTGCATTTCTGTAAAGACCTTAAAGCCCCCTCAATATTTATGACTGAGGCTGCATGTACATATCCTTCAGAGACCAATATTGCTCATTCAAAAGGAAAGACAGCATGTTCCAGTTTTCCTGCATTTTCATCAGAGAATTGCAGGGTCCTGAGACTGAGTTCTGCTACTCCCTGTTTAAATAGATTAACATCAAGATACTGTATAATAAACAGTACATGACTACTTAGGCTGGCATTGCAGTTACCTTCATTCCTTCTTCCTTCCCACTTGTAATCAGCTCATCTATTTTCCTCCTTTCCTCAGTCTGCAGAATAAACAAGAACAAACAAAACCACAATATTGTTGATAGCTTTTGTAGCTTATTCTAGAGCTGGAAGGAAATTACCAACCAGTGACACTCATTGTTCCAAACCATCTCATATTTCCAGCAAACTGAAAGGCAGAAAGACAGATTTCTGCCCCTCAAAGCCTCAAAGTATATAAGCAGCTGCATTCTGTTCTAAACTGGACCAGCATTTCCAAATTTTACATGTATTCTTAACAATACTTCAAGTGCACAACATTCTTTGCATTTGGAATGGAAACCATTTAGGGACAATTACTTCCCCAAACCTTCAGCTAACCAGACATGTTATAAGTAATGTCATTTTAACAAGAAGCACTACCTCCAATTCAGATTTGCTCTTCCTGGAACTTCTTCTAACTGGATAATAATCTGTCACTTTTCGGTTTGGTGCTCTTCCTTGCGTTCTAAGGGGTAAGAAAAAGAGAACACACACATTTCAGACTATTTGTTAAGTTACACCTCCAGAGCAAAGGTATGTGCAAGAAATTTTTATTTCAGCTTGGTGAACTGAAAGGTGATCAGTATGAATCAGTGTTTTTCAGAAGCACTCAGCTTCAAGCCACAGCTACATCCCCTTTATTTCCCCACAATATTTTCATTACTCCAGTGCTAATTCTTGAACAATAAAAGTGAGATGTCATTGGAAATCAACTGAAGGTCACATTGCAAGTCTGGGGCCCCCTGCGTGCCTTGCCAGAAGGCACTCGAAAATTTAGGTCACAAAAACTGCTTGGCAAGGAATTCATTAGTGTTAGGTCATATTACTCTGATACCATGAGAAAGGGTATCAGCTCAGCCAGGAAGCCTCCAACTGTTCTGTTTCTGACATGACACATTCCCATTTGTCCACAGGAAAGTAGGTCTTAATGGCTCATTAATTTCCTTTTTTCCAAAGGTGACCAGCAAATATTTCACTTGTGCTAGAACAATAGGAACACACTAACCTTGCTTTCAAGACAAACAAGTCCTCTGCAAGGTAGGTACTTGGATGCTACTTCAGGGTTTTTAAAGCGTGATATTCTTGAGAAAACAAAGAGCTGTCCTTTCACAATTCCACAAGGCACTTACTTTTTCCTTGGTCCTCGTTTTGCTTTAACCATCTTCTTCTGAGCTGGCTTTGCATTGGCCTCCTCAGCACAGTCTGCAGGCAGGGGAGTCTTCTGGGTTTCCACAGTTTCTTGGTTTTGATCAGACAAGGGCACTGAAGGATTGCACCCACCTTCCTTATCCTTCTGGTCTTCTGGTTTCACAGCACCTTCAACTATTTTGCCACCATTCTTCTTTCCTGGTGACAAGGAAATGAAGCAAGGCTCTGAACTTAGGGCCAACTATACCCGAGTGCTTTAAATGAATTCCAGTGGTTTCTAGTTCTGTCAAATGAGAGAAAAAGGATGGCAATGACCCTGCAGTGCTGGGCTCAGCAGCTGCAGATGTTGGTACCAAGTGGCCAATGCCACCCAGGCCAAATCCATGGGAGCAAAAGGGCTGGCACTGAAGAAATCTACACTCCCCACAACCAATATGTACTTGGTTTTTTGCATTCTATCCTGATACAACCACATCCTCCTCCTCAGACAACCGGCTCAGAGGTAGGTGAGTGTGGTTTAAAGCTGAATAACGTTTTTATGTAGAGTAAATCATCAGGTTTAGCAGTCCCATCTGCTGAGACAGACGTTTCAGTCTCACTGGAGAAAAGAAGCACAGCTGCAAGGCCTCAGCAGTGGGACAAGCTAAAGCCTTCTTCACTTCCTTGTCAAAACTGGGGAGCCAAATTAGGAACTAAAGGCCCCAAGTTTCCAGAAAGCCTGACACTCCCTGCGTCAAGTCGGACTTAAAATACCTGCTTGCTTAAAGTGCTTGTATCAAAGTGTTTTGACAAATTACCAAGGCTGTTAAATGCACCTTTAAACACAAGCCAGATGGCTCTTCTTCCCCTCCACAAACGTATGGAACATTCCTATTTCTAGTCACTACAGTGAAGCACCCAGGAAGCCTGGCACTCAGCATCCACAATTTGGGCTCCTCCTCACTGCTTTTATTTCTTGATGAAAATTTTGGAACTGGGGGCAGTGGGAGCACTTTCACCAAGATAAGCAATCCAAAGCTCAATCTTACCAGCTCCTTTCCTGTAGGTTTCCTTTAGTGTTTTGCCCTGACATTTCACCTCGTGATACATGACAGAGTTTTCTTCTTGAAGCGGGGGGCGAGCACCAGGAGCTTTGTTGGGATTCAGGTAGCTGTAGATTTTGGATTGACCAATAAACACATTCTCCTAAAACAGACCCACACAAAAATCAGTTCAGCACAGATATTCCGGGAACCTCAGAGCTGGCAACCACAAGAGTCTGCAGCGACCAGGGCTGACAGCTGATTGTGCTGATGCAAATTACACTGTTTGAAGCATCACCCTCACTGAGGTTGTAATTTCTAAGTGAAAAAATAACAGTCCTGAGCACTCTGAGAACTTTACCAATGCAAGCTCTCAGTCCAAGAGAGCTTTCACATAAAATGTGGCAGGATGGGGTAGTCATAGCTAACTCCAGCCTCCACCCTTGTGCTTCACAGTATGAACTTTGGTGCTAAAGAAATAAAACCCCAAGCCTGAGCTCCTGGGGAGGAAGGCGGCCTCAGAGAACAGAAGCCAAAAAAAATAGTAATAACACAGCAAAAATTGCCCAGGCCCAGTACAGAACTCTCACAGCCAGAGAGGTATGAGCTACCCAGCTACTCTCAGGAGGTGTCAAATGCTTTTGCAGTAAATTATATGCTCAACTGAGCAGCACAGGAACCAGTTTTACAGCCTACCTTCAGTGACACCTCTCAGTGAAGCACGGGAGATAAACAGTGCTATCTCTTTATCCATTATATGATACAAAAATAAAGTGTAAAAGTTGTTCATGGCAAAAAAAAAGCCCATTAAAGAGTCTATGCAAAGCCCAGTCAGGAAAATGGCAAAATCCCCTGGCGTGGCCAGACACCACAGAGCCTGGGGTTTGTTCGCTGGCTCAGGCTTCAAGATGCCAACAGTGAGCAGTGTCAAATTTAGCAAAGATTAGTGGAGTCCTGTCACCTTTGCTTTTACAGTCTCCTGCCACCTGGCTATGTCTGCCTGTGCAGGGCATGTCAGGCACATGGATTCTAACACTGAAATCTCAGTGTCTGGACAAACAGATGCAACTTGGCCAGAATGAGGTTTTTCTTGGCTATAGTTTGAGTCAACCGAAAGCAATTTTTAGACACTGCAAGCCAGTTAAAACAACAAAAATATGCATCCTTTTTTTTTGAAAGGCAAGGAACAAAGGGTCCTAGTAGTTAAAAAAAATAGCTCAAATATGGCTGACTAAACAAATACCTGAGTATACCTCAGTATTCACAGACACTGAAACAGTAAACAAAGTACACAATAGAACAGATAAGATAATTTTAATAATTAACATAATCATGAATAACAAACTTCCTATGTACATAATTCACACAAAATCAGACCAGTTAAAGGCTCAAATCTTAGACCACAAATAAACTTTACGATAGAACATCCTGAGAAAAAGTAAATCAGATGGACACTCCTTGAACTCCAATATTTCTGAAAGGCCTATGAAAGGCAAAACTTGCTTATTAAAAAACTAGGGCTTCAAAGCATGAAATACTATGAAAACACTCTGTTTTAACAATTGCAAGCAATGAACCCTGAGCTTCTAAGTCCTCAAGATTTAGTAAGAAGTTTAAATATGGGCATTTTGGGAGAAAGCCCAAAGCAGCGAACTGCAGTCCACCTGCCAGCTGAGCCTTCAGGCTTTGAATACACCGTGAACAGGAAGCGAACAACTATTTTTCCAGCATAGCTTCCTCCCCTCATTCCGAGCTCCCTGCCTGCTGCGCTCTTGGCGCAACCGAGACGCCGCTGCCACGTCTTTGTCTGTGCCAGGCTTGAGACCCCGGAGAGCAGAGATTTTCTCAGCACAGCAAAACACACGAAAGGCTGCTGAGGGGCTCCGGGATTTGATGCAATAGCCACAATTATTTCCGTTGGGAGTTAAACGCAAAGAGACAAACAGCCTCCGGCCAGCTGCCTGTGACAGAACTACAGGACGGGGAAAATGGCACAGAGGGAATGCCGAGCCTAGGGCCTGTCTGCGGTAGGGCACAGGGAAACACGGAAAGAGTCCGACTGTACTTAAAGTTAACCGGTCTCTGAATGATTTGAGGGGCCCCCGAAGCCCCGGGCCCCGCGGCTCCCCGGGGCAGCCCGCACCCCGGCTCGCCCGCACCGGGGGGAAGCGGAGGGCACAGCAGACCCCCGGGAG
>VZTG01009062.1:98307-117259 GCA_013397845.1 Melanocharis versteri | reverse complement strand
CTATTCAAAAGTAATGAAGAGAAGAACTGGAGGTCCCCCAGGGGTAATATGTATTGTCAGAAACCAGAAAGGTAGAAAGATCAAAGCGAGGTAGATGAGTTATACTTCATCTTTCCAGACTCCTCCCCAAATCACGGGACCACCGACCCAAATCTAGGAACCAACTACGCATGCTTAATGACTTTTTAGCTAATTACCATACGAAGCGGGGCATGGGTGGAGTCAATGTGATAAATGTGCATTTGTATTTTGAATATTCAGAACTTTTGTAGGTAAAAGGACCTTGTGTTGATTTGTGCTTTGTTTTTGCAGATGAGGGAACTATCCCACGCGAAGCCCGGCGCTGAAATAAACATACACTTTCTAACCCTGAGTTGTTAGAGAGTCTTTGTCCATTCTAGTTGGGTATTGATATTACATCTGTATCCATATTTTAGTAAATCAGTCAAAGGTTGGACTCGATGATCTTGGAGGTCTTTTCCAACCTTAATGATACTACGATTCCATGCTCCCTAGAGCACGGATCCATCATGAGGTTTACCTGTCAGTTTCATGTCAAGACTTCAGTTTGGAGCCAGGTATGATCCATTACAACTCAAAACCTCTCTTGGAGGTCCACAGAACTAATTAGTATAGAATAGAACAGCTTTTATAGACTCTCCTAGATAGAGCATCTTTATTCTTTTAATTGTTTTAAATGTCTATTAACTCATGAAAGGTATTATGCTGAAAGTGTAGACTCTGTAGGAATAAACAGGAAAAGACTGAGTTTTGGTAGGAATAAACAGGAAAAGACTGAGTTTTGCCAGAAGATGTGACAACATCAAGTGTGATATGGAGGGTACAAAGAAGTTGGAAATGGGATGGCATCCTCCTCATAGTTGCAGCCATTGGAAAAACGGGTTGTCTACCCATGATGGAAATGGTTTCAAGGAGCTTGGGCAGGTGGTAACCACAACAGTGCAGGAAGCACAGAAAAATGTCACCCAATTCAATCTGCTATTCAGAATTTAGGATTATATTCTTCTTGAACCAAGGACACCTTTTTGAGAGTCATTGTGTTTTATGCAATGGCACAACGCTAAATTTAACACACGATGAGTGCAATAATGCCATGTATGAAACAAGAACAAGTTTTTCCTGAAGGATGGAGGCTGTTAAAGCTCAGAACTTTATCTTTCAATGTGGAAATAGGTCAGTTATTCTTACGATTACTATCTGGAAAATTTATTTATTGACAATGAAAAATAAAATATGCATGCTAATATTATGTACTTTAAATTCATCATGATTGGAATACATATCTGGACAACCAGGAATAATTTCCCTGACAAAATACACACTTGAAAATAATTCACAGAGTTATATAATAAACTAGTAAAAAAGCGACTAATAGAAGTAACTATTAAAATAACAAAATGCAGAAGTATTTTGTACAGGCAACGGTTATTATATCCAAGAAAAGAAGCATAAATATACTTGTGCCTCATCTACTTTTAAAATACACAAGCCTGCTGGCAACTTTTGGCCCATGGAACTTTTGTCATTTGCAACAGCTGTTAGGTAAAGACAGAAAGATGGTGAGTGGGGTGAAGAGGAGATATTTTGGGATCTCCATACAAATAGCTTGACTCAACAGTGGGGATAGTTTGGAAATACTTGACATGAATCATAATTGTATATTTCAGTCTGTCAATAACAAGAAATAAGTTAACCAGCTCAACTTGCTCATTTGAAATCAAGAACACTTCAATGAGCTGAACAATCACCCTTTACCCTGACAACTTCTCAAATGGGAAAATTATTTCACATTCCCAATGAAAGGAAGAGAGGAGAAAAAACTTTAATTTGTACTTGCCATAACGAAAAGCAGTCTATCTGGCGCGTGATGTGTTTGATTCACAGCATCTCCAAAGCTTCTAAGAAACTCACACATGCTTTTGTTCTACCTTTTGCAAAATACAAAGGAAAAAAAGAGATAATTCCAATGTTATTTTCAAGTTTCTAACTTCAGATGCATGATATTGCATTGTTCTGAGCAGTACAGCATTTCATGGTACTGCCAGCTCCTAGAAAATAAAGTAAATGGCTGTGTTACTTTTGCTGTAGAGCATGTTATCTAAATAATATCTTAGCCAAATAAACTTTAGGGTCCTATCTGCATGTTTATGGAGTGTATGACCGAATCTCTCAAGTCCCTGTGATCATCATTATTGGGAGTACGAATATGGACCCATTTTTATTTCTAAACTGCTTGAAAAGTAATTAAAGAAGTAAAATAAAAGCTAGTTATAGTTTAAAAGTTATCCTTGTACTGACATCCTTGTCAAAATGTGCTTTTGGCTGTTAATCATGTCCTAGAATAAATATCTGACTAAAACCTGTCAATCAATGTCTCTCTTGTTAAATTTTGTCGCATCAACGCCATTTGGGTAATTTATAATGTTCCCAGTAATTTTATTTTTGCTCAATATTATTCTGTTTTCCATTAGTCTCTGCTCTTGTAGAACACGCAGCAGAGCTGTAAACTAATTTACACACAGGAATAGATATGCCTGCAATTATGCTTGAGAAGGCAAATGACTGCCATGTCTGCTTGTGTTTCCATATTAGTTGTAAAGAGAGAAAACACAGTGGAGAATATACAGGTCTATAGTACCAATGAAATGTAATTTAGGTGCTTATTTCCTGTGGGAGAGGAGTAACTTGGAGTGTGGGCCCCACAGTCCTGTTAGTGCTAGAACAATCTCACTTTTGTGGTCTGCCTTTACTTTCCTTGCTCCTCTGCTACATCATTTCACCCAGAACTTGCCAGATAGAGGGTCTAAAATATTTATATAAATCTCTCAGGCTGGGAAACACTCAGCTTGTCCTAATTAATTTTAAAATGTGCAGTTGCTTCTTTTGGAGAGAGATGCTGAGAGCTGGTTCTTTTCCTTTAAGCCCTATAAACAAGAAACTGCTTTGTTAGGGATGGAGTACCAGGATCCCTCATGAACATCAGCTGGGCCTGGGGTGCTCAGCCCTTCTGCTCAGCAGCTATAATTATCCCAAAGAATTACCCAATTTCCTGAATGAAAGGATTCGTACATCACTGTCTCTTACTGCTTTGCTTATTCATACTCAGTGATTTTCCTCCATTTCTGTGTTTTCCACTGCAGTTGCTCCTTAGGAACTGTCATGTTGTTTCATGTTAGTATTTCTTGACACAGATGAAAACATTGGTTAGACTGTATTTTGTCAAACTACAAGTTTTCTAGGAGAAATACCAATCCATAAAGCTTCCTTTTCCTAATGCCTGGGGACAAGTGAACCTCATGCTCTGATGCAGATATTGACTCCTAACACTGGATCTAAAGAGAGCTTTGAAAGAGTTAGGCAAATAAGAGTTTCTCCCCCACCTTTTTATTTTATATACTTGAACTATTTAATTTTTAACATTTTTTTAAAAACTCATGGCTTGCATTAGGTACATCCGCTGCTAGTGAAAAATTAGCATTTCATTAACAGTTCTGAACAGCTTCTTCTGCGCCTTCATATAAAAACATCATATAGTTTTAGAAATTGCTGTGCACTTGTTCAAAGCTGTATTAGATGCCAGAAAATACACAAAAAACAAGACAACAAATTACTTGAATAACTCTTTGGTCAGTATAAAAGGTGTATCTGAGGTGAATTGCTTTGCCTTGCAGTGGTTGGACAAATCTCAGCCTCAGAGAAAGTCATGGCTATTTTGCCTTTTCAGAATATTGGAGTTCAGCAGTAAGTTACAGCAGCCCACAGCTTAAGATGTGTCAGATAGCAGTGATGCTCATGTGACACACTGTGTGTTTCTCTGATTGAAATGCCTTACTTATTGTGTATCAAATTCATGCTTCGTATTTCTGCCTGAAATCGCTTAGTGCAAACAATGTATAACAATAATATCTATGAATTTCATACAACTACCCAATATGTGGTTTGAATGAGGTGCGTGGGGCAACTAAAATTGCGGACATCTTCCCTGAAGTGATGTAGAATGAGCACTCCTTGTGCATTAAAATAGTGTCTTTGACCATGGACTCCTGCAAAATCATTCTGAAAGCTAATGAGTGACATGGAAACCTAATGGATAGTGGGGAGAAGGGGGAGATTTGTGGGAGGAGTACTGACTACGATGGTGGGTTGGCTTCAAATGTTTGCAAATTTTGGAAAGCTAAAGTAAGACAAGGCGCTGAAAGGTTTCTGCTTTTGAAGGAGAAACATGAAGCTGAAATGAGGACCAGCAGGGTTTAGAGTGGACAGAAGAAACCTTCTGGCAATCATTCAATGCAGGGATTGCTGCATCTTAGAGACACAGTGAGTTAACAGGGAAAAAAACTGTCACAGGAAAGCCCTGTCTTGTATGGACAAAGTTCACAGGAAAAAAGCTGCTTTTAAGCCCTTCTCATTTTTGTCCTCTCTTGCCGAATGCCTGTGAGTTTCTCCTATAAGATTCAAATGATACGACACGGTTTCACTAAGTGAAAAAGAATTTTAGTCACCTTTCAGGAACAAGTCATAGAAAGTGTTCTGGGAAGATAACCCACAATAATTTAGCTTTAGGTCTCATTACAATGATGGTGAAAAGTAACAGTATCTGTATAGTTACTGTTACATTTGCAATCTGATTTTATCTGTGACCTAAGTCATATGTTACATAATGGTATTTTATTCAAATACATGGTTTTCTGGGTGACCATAAGCAGTGCCAAACACAGTCCTGTATCAAAATTTAAAAAATTGTCAATCTTGTACTACATACTTCACTATTTATATATGCAACCATCTTGGAGATGGTGCAGAGTGTCCGTCATATCTGTAAATGGCTGATGATCTATATCAAAATGCGGGGAAATCATGCTTTTGGAAGTGGCAGTGGCAATGCAAATCATATGAGATTTCATGCCCTTCCAAAAAGTTCTGCAGAAGCTGAGATTCTATATCTTGTTTTAGTTCCTGGTTGAAACTATTCTTTGGTCACCTGGAGAATTATTTCTGTATTCTTGGCCAGGAGGGCTGGAGATTATCCTTCACAATCTGTCACCTCATTAAATTCCTTTTTGGCAGAAACATTATTCCCCGGAAACATGATCTTGTTGAGGCTTAGTCTTAGGATATTGTAGTGTTATCTGTGTTGCCTCTTCCCTAACAACATACTCCCAAGCACAGTGAGAAGTAAATAATGCAGCAGCCCTCAGGGAGGCCATATAGTTCCTGACACTTATTGATGGAGAATTCAAATTAAATATCTGTAAGTTGTATTTTCCCCAGCTTAAAAACTTCAGATGTGAAGACAGAGTTGCTTTCAGATTTGTTACTTTGTGACCTTGGTGTCCTGTGTTTGAGTATTCTGTGTGAATTATGCCTACATGTTTTCTGGCATCAATATGAAAACAGTGTTTCACACAGACTGATGTTTTCTCCTGCTCCTTTAATTATTCAGCTAGTTACTTCACACCCCTATTCACCTCTGACTGCTAGGCATGAGGGAAAGAGAATAATAATCCTTCCCCACCAGTATTTGGATCAATAGTTCACATTTTTTAGAATCATTGCAATTCGGCAATGTCTGCCATTTCCACCTAATGTTCAACATCCCTTACGCAATCACATCATTTTTTTCCCTTTTACAATTTTTTCCCATGAGAGTACGACTTTTTTTTCATAATTTTCCCTGATTTTCTTATTCTTAACAGTGGAAGCAGATTGTACAGTGTTCAATTCTGGTTTATTATGGATAGGGTATAAAGAGTGATCAAAGAGGTCTCATTTTCTGCCTTAGTAACGTAAGTGTTTCAAAGTGAATTCAGCTTTGCTGTTGCACTCTAAGAACCTCCACTCAGTACTTCACTTTCCTGGAAACTAATTCTACTTGTTTTCTGATTATATAGTTCTTCACTTAACAAATACCTCAGAGGGGAAAAGATGATGACGGTGGTTGAATTCGATAAAGTATTACCAACACAGAAAAAAAAGCTGGTGTGTTCTTTATTCCTTCCATGCCTGTGGTGATTTATTTGCAAGAGGGAGAAACTGTACAGTCAAGTCAGCAATCCATATGTCTCAGGTTGCTCTTACTCTTCCCAGATACTGCACTGTCATTTAGAATGCTGGTCCTGGACTATTTCTGTGTCGAAGAAGAAAATAATTTTTGATACAGCTGATCATTCTGGGGGTGTAAGTCTCCCCCACATACCTATTTTAAGTACTCTGAATTACCACCTGGTAGCATCTCTTTGACTGAATGGAAATTTATGCCTCTAACTTCTTATCGAACTGTGCCCAAGTTTTCTGACAGAGATGGTGTGAATGCCCTCTCTGTGCAAATAATGCATATTCTATATGCTAAAGAGTCTTTCAAGTTTCTAGAGGTTCCTGTCTGCCATCTACTCACTCTTGTTTGTACTACACTATTCTAAATCCACAGACCTGAACATCTGTAATCTCTATTCGGTTCTTGACTGGAGCTATTAGTTTGCAGCCAAACAAACCCAAGAATTCTCAAATATTGTTAAAACAACAACAACAAAAAAGCTCCTAGAGAAATTGGAAAATTAATGTACGTACCCATCCATACACACTGAGCCACTGGCTACGCCCTCATCAAATGTTAGCATCATTCAGAAACATTTAAGCTGGAAAAGGCCTCTAAGGCCATTGAGTCCAACCATAAAGTCTTGTATGCCACCCGCATACAGAATCCTCACTTAGTCAAATTCTGGATAGGGAGTAAGGCATCCAGACTGTCATGGCTCAGGTGAGCGCTGTTCATAACACCGCCGCTGACACAGGGCCATACTTGTCTTTCTACTTCCAACAGGAAATTCCACCCTAGAAAATAGATTCTCCGGAAAAAATGTCTTGACTGTGCTTCAAGAGAAAATAGTGCCCAAAATCTCCTGAAAAAGTAATATATACCTTACTGTAAAATAGCAAGTATTTTCTGGACTTTAACTTGACTTTTCTGTGTTAAGCATTTCTGGAACAAACTCTCATTTTGTAGGGAGTAGGCAAATAAGTATTAGCTTATATGCTTTCACGGTGACCAACTGTGAAAACGAGATTATTTTCCTCAGTGTTTAACAACTTCCCCAAAAAGAGTTGTGGTTTATTCTGGAAGTGTAAGTTTTGAGAGTTACAGGATATTCAGCTCTGCAGATGACATCTGGGAGAAGTCATCCTGCACAACACCTTTATAAATAAATATCTACAAGTGAGGACACTTCAGAAACAGAAAAAAACTGACAAAATGAAATTTGTGAGGAACCTCTTCTCTTCCATGCTATACTTCTTAATTTGCATAATGGCCTGATGTGTTAGCACAGAAACCTGTAAGAAACTGGAAGGAATGAAAAGCCCTTTAGAAACATTGGGCTATTTATTCAGTGTAATTTTGACTGGTGCTTCGTATTTGAAGAACAGCTGGGAGGCAGAACACTCAAAATGCAGATAATTTCTGGAAATTTCTTATGCAATGTATCATCTAACATGTTGCTTTTTCCTTACTTCATCTATTGTCCTTTAAGAAATAACAGCTGAGTGAACCTTTTGGCAAAATCTTTGAATATAAATTTTCAATATATAGTCATATTTAAGACATGCATGCATTAAATTAGAATGTCTGTTGGAGAACCAATCATTCATACATAATGGAAACTATTTCATTTTCTATGCTATTCATTCAATTATTTACATCCCAAGATAGGAGCTTGCTCATAAAACTTGTCCATCTTTATTTTCCACTCCCCAAGAAGTGAAATTCATAAGTTTAGGAGGTAATGTAAGAATTACGGTAACAAAACTTCCTTAAATTTCAATGCAATCATTTAACATGTCTAATCCTTAGATGAACTGAAGACAAGGCGTAGCTCTTGCAGTTCAGTTTAAGAGCTTGACAGATGGATTCATACACTGCAGGAACTAGGAAATCCCTGGGAAATTTCAGACAATTCATAGTTTTAACTTACAGAGTTTACTTGGAGCAGAAGTTTGGAAACATCAAGATGGGTCCAGGAGAGTATCAAAGAAGGAGGATTAGGTGAAATTACCCCATGCAGGAACAATACAGAATCAAAACAGCTCAGGACACCTAGAGTTGCACAGGACAATGTCCAGGTGGCTTTTGAATATCTCTGAGGAGGAAGGCCCCCCAGGCTCTCTTGGGGAACTGTGCCAGCACTCATTCACCTTCACAGTATAAACAGGTTTCTGTGTTCCTGATGTTTGACAGAATTATCTGTGTTTGTGTGTGCCCGCTGCCTCTTGTCCTTTCACTGGACACCACTGAAAAGAGCCTGGCTGCATCTTCTTTGCACCCTGCATTTAAAAGTTCACATGCCTTAGTGGATGATCTCCAGGTTTCCCAGTCCTAGTTTGATTTTAGGAAGCATTTCTTTATGGCAAGAATGGTCAAATACAGTAACAGGCTTCCTAGAGAGGTGGACAGTTGTCTGGTCTGCACGTACATCCAGGATTACATCACCCCAGGTGCCAAATTTGTACTTGTTGAATTTCATAGTGTCGGTGGTTGCCCAGTATACTAATTTATGACAATCTCCCTGTAAGGCCTCTCTACCCTTGAGGGAATCAACTGTTTCTCTTAATTTAGTCAATGAAGTTAATTTCACTCAATTACCACGCCCAGGTTTGGTAAGAACATTGAAGAGAACAGGACTGAAATTGAGCTGTGGGTGACATCAGAACTGACTGCCCATGAGCCAGATATTACCCATTTGCTCTAATTCTTTGAGCCTGACCTGTCAATCTGTTGTTCACTCATCCCATTGTGTACATTGGGCTGTGTGCTGGACATTCATCCAGAAGGATACTGTGAGAGACTTTATCAAAAGCTTTGCAGGGATAAAAATCACATCCGCTGCCTTCCCTTTGTGCACTAGGTGGATAACCTTGTCATAAAAGGATAGTAAGTTAGTAAAGCATTACTTTCTCTTCTTGAATGCATTTTCGTTCGATCAAGGACTGCAAGGTTTTTCAAGCGATTTTCAATAACTCCCAGAATATCCTGTCCATAATTTTACCAGGTACTGAAGTGAGATGGACTGGCCTGTAGCACCCCAACAGCGCAGCAATGGAACATAATTACCCACTTGGAAGGTGCTGTAGAGATGAAGGTTTGCTGTCTATATCCATGATAGTGGGGAATTTTCAGCTCCATCTTTTGTCAGTGGTGGTGCTTATGAGCTCCATATTCTGTTCAGTGTTTCTAGAGTGCTGTAAATGCAGTTTTTTATGGGGTCTGTCTAACACAGTTCCAGAGAACTATCTAGCATGTCAGAATCAGGTGCTCAGAAGGAAAAGAAAATAAATTACATGCATATTATAAAAATACATAATTCTCTTGTTTTGCTACTTCATTCAAATTTATAAAGTTTGTTTCTTGACTCAGATCCACATGCTTTTGGAATGACCAACTCTTGGCACTGACATCAGTTCTGTGATCTCTTTAATACCCTTTGAAACTCACTTTTTGAGGCCTTTATATCTTTTTTCAATGTGTTCATTGTGTATTTCAGTTGGTTATATTTTTACTTCAAACCAAGGATACCAAAAGACATATCAGATCCCAAACTTATTAGATTTGTTTTATAGAAAATGTGAAAATTACAAACCAGGTACAAGATGTTCTAGCAATAGGAAAAAGTCCTCAGACCTTCTAGTTAAAAGAGGCAAGGTTGCTTGCTGTAATCTGCCATCATTCAGCCTTTCTTCATTGCTTTTCTACTCTGACAACTCTCAGAGGTTCCTGATTGGGCTAAATCTCATGAGGTTTACTCTAAAATTATAAAAAAAAAAGTTTCTAACTGGATTAGTTTTGGATCTTTACCTCAGGCAGGAGTTCGTTCAGCCTGGTGATGAAACCTTGGTGTTTTCTTTTTTGAAATCTACACATCAAAACATTTTTGAAACCCTGCTCAGTTGTTACAGGGAAAGGAGCAAGGCCTACGTTCCCCTGCTCTCATGTCCACTATGTTCAGCCTCATCCTGAGTCCACCTTTAAGGACTGTGTGAGGCAACACCAGCAGGTGGCCAGAATGACCACAAGACCGTGGCTGAAATGCAAGCAGTAAATTTATTTCCCCCATCATTTGGGATCCTCTGGGTAGCAAGGTAAGGAAATAAATTTACTCTTTGTGTGATGCAAAATTTGACTGTTCTCAGTCCTGTGTATAAGAATCACAGCATAGAGTAACTTGAGCTTTAGACTACTTTTTTTTCTTTTTTAATACAGAGAGCTCCAGCTCTGATTCTAGTCTAAAAAATATTGATATACAAGGAAGTTAATAAGACACAGAAAACTTCTCCTTCTGTCCTGGTGAAATTTTTGAACTTACTGTCTATATGAACTTTTCCCTTTGATTGCCAACAAAACATCATAGAATCATAGAAACATTAGGATTGGAAAAGACCCCCGAGATCATCCATCAAGCCCAACCTTCAAACACTTCTGTAGTCCATTTGAGTAAATTGTGTTCTGATCTTCCACTCAAATGACAGGATGCTTTGCAAGAACAAGGTTGAGTTCAGAATGTAGAAAGGTTTTGAAGGTTGCTTTCATTGAGACATTTTAAATGGCTTTATAAATTAGAGTAACAGCCGTTACTCAGCTGAGATGTAATGAACTTCTACAGTAAAGCTTGTTTTATCCGAGGGTGACCAAGGTACTGTCATTTCAACCTCTGCCAGTTTCTCCCATGACAAATAAAACATAAGAAGGAATAGATGAAGATAAAAATACTCGAAGAATTCTGCCATTAATAATCACTCTGGTGCACAAGAAGGCTGAATCCCAAATCCTCGGATAGTTGCAGCCCTTCATCCCGCAGAATTTTACTTTTCCTTTTCCTTTCTATCTCTTAATTACTCTTTCCCCCAGCCTTACTAAAAGCTTTAAAGTACTGAAGAGTACCTTCTGCAAAACTGATGTTTAGTTGAGTTTAGTTGAAGCTCAACTAGATTTAGTGCATCACATCCCATATAATTCCTGTTCCAGAGTGATAACTTCCCGCTTCTTCTTACTGCTTAGGAAGAGAAATACTTAAATATAGTACAACTTCTGAATACACAATAAAGCCCAAACTGAAGAGTATTTTTTCAGTAACAGTGTTCTTAATTATTTTGTTTCCTGAGGTTGCAGAGTAGTATAGAAAATGTATGAACTGTCAGAAAAACCCTGCAGATATGAGTTTATTTTTAATCTGGATGATGGCCATTTCATTACTTATGCATTTAAGACAAAGGCTTAAAACTGCTGCTCAGGAAAACATCTCACATTTTCAAGACTTCTCTTCCATTTGCAACTTTATAATCTTCAACTTTCTTAGGTTGGTATTCAAATAAATGTTGTTGAGGAAGTCACTAGCGGCAGTAAACTCTGTGTTGATGTTGGAGGCCCCTTGAAAGATAATTCTGTGAACCCTGTGATGAGTGCTACGAGTGGGCTGAACACCTCTACTTTATACAGCCTGATTTTAAACAGGCAAACCCTGAAAAGTCTTACTTTGGAGTTCTTGCTTTTACATAGAGATATATTATGGGAGAGGTAAACAAGGAAAAAGCAGGTTGGAGTATTTTCCCATAAAATAACGTGCAGGGCATAAAGTATGTTAAGTCCACAAGATTACATGCAGCCTGCTTTGGTCCCCGTTCCACTCCATGCCATAACCTTTTCTCAGCCACCAGCACTCAGTGCAAAGCAGAATCTTCACCCACCACGATGGGGGTGCAGAGGGGAAACCAAGATCACCTTCCAAGACTTGGCAGATATGGCTTGTGAAATATGCACTATCAATCAGCATTTGGTTTCTTAGACCAAGGAGGAAAAACTGAAACTGTCTGAGAATGACATTTCTCTCTTGCCCCAAATATGGTGATCAGTAAAATACAAGGAAAACCATAAGAAGCCATCTGTAAAAATAGCAGAATGTGTTTAAACTAAAATACTGAGAGACTTGTTATATGAAAGCAATGAAAGCACAGAGTATAAAGACCTATCATACCTTGCAATTATCAGGATAAGAAGATTAAACAGCTCAATTCCTTTCTTTTCTTTCCATAACTGAATTGATCTTCATTCTCACAGTAGACACAGAACAAGACTGGCAGACTTCAAAGGCAAATGGAAGAGTTTTAGCTTTCATCATTAATGTTATTTGATAGTTTTATCATTTTTCCTCCTTATCCCTCATTTGGCAAACAAATTTTTCACATATAATAAATAGAAATTCATAAGATCTCTCTTAGGGAAGTGAAAGAAATAAAGTGGAGGGGGTTTATTATCTAAGAAACTAGAATTTTTGCTTTTTAGCTTTTTTAAACACTTAATACTGACATTGAAAATGATGAGCAAGTAGTCACAGATTAGCTGGCTTAGAACAACAGTTTCAGTAATAGTTTCTTCCCTTTTTATAGCACATGCTTTCATACTTGTTGACCTCTGATTTGAGTAGTTGGGACTGAATAGAATATGTTTAATGCTGTAAAAGTAGTGGTGTCTCCTTTCAATATAACAATAACCTAAGTTCTTCTAGAGATGAGCACAGTTTATAGCTTTCATTTATTCTCTGACAGATGGTTACAATCTTTTTAATGACCTACTGTTAAGCTGTACGTAAGCCTCCTGTATGCCCTGCTCATCTTTCACTCCAATGTTAAACTTAACTGAGTATCTGTCAATATGATAGTGACATTGTTGTGATGGTCAGTGATAGCAAACACTTGTGTCTAAACAATACTAGCTAAAAATCCTATGAATTTCTGCTGGAGCACATAAATTTACACCCGAAATGCTCATATTATAAATGGTTGCTTGAACTTTAATTTTAGTTCTTGCCCAGGCAATTAATGCTTTTGCATTCATAGGAAAATTTTCCTGACTTCAGGTGCTGTTTCCAACAGCTGGGTTAACTGATGATGAGCTGGTGGCCCAGCACAGAGATCCTCCTCCTCACTCTGTTTCCTGGCACACCCCGTAGCTTATCTCATATTCTAGCTGTGATCAGAAGGTGTGAATGTGTGGCGGGCAGCCACCATCGTGGTGGACTAAATCCCAGTATGGGGCCGTAGCCGGCGGTCCCCTCCAGCTGTCTTGGATGTAATTACATCTCTCAGGGAGTGATGATATCCATGACGAGCTCAGAGTTCTATAAGACATGTTCCCAGTCATGGTCAAGCTACTCCTCACCCTGAATTGGGGGCCACTGGCTAAGATAAGAACAGATACCAACACTGAATTGTAATCTCTTTCCCAGCTTTTCTGATAGTAATTTAGAAGACATCTTGGTCAGTGTTGTCACCGTGGCCTAATGTTTAAAGTTTGCTATTGGTGCAGGTAACTAAATTGATCGCTTTGTTTGGAGAAAGGAAAGAATTCAAGTAGTAAGACTCTCAGCTAATATAAAATTGCACTGATGTCACTTGGAATATGCTGCTCCTCCTAGATAAAAATCTGGTTTTCAGTGTCATTGTGGGATCAACAGCTTTCCTAGTGTACATATAGAAGGAAGCTTTAACTAATAGACCACAACAAAATTGGAACTGACTTCTTACACAGAACCAATTTATGCCTCCATGTAAATACCTTTGTAAATTATCCACAAAAATCAAAGTGTTATTCTGAATTCTGAACTCTTTCCCTAGCTGGTAAATGGTTTTTGTGGCATTCTAGCTTAAGACTCAGATTCTTGCATACGCAGCAGTGCATTTGATTTCTAAATTGTGACTTGGAAGCTAATTACTCATCGATCACAGCCTCTGAAGTCCATACAAGTTAAAAACAATAAAACTGAAAATTAAGTCAAAATATCTTTCAGCTCATCATCTTGACACCACCTTAGGCTCTCTTACATTTCTTCTCCAATTAGCTTGGATAGTATCTCTGGTTTAGCTCTTCCAGAAGTAATATTTGTACCTTTAACAAATGCCTCTCCCGCCTCTATGACATCATTCATTGCCCTGACCTTCACAAACAGCATATTTTTAATGTCCTGCTGTACCTTTGGGGAAGGTCACAGTGCAAGATGGTTTGTAGTCAAGTGGTTACAAGGACCTAATTTGTAACGTGGGTTGAAGAGTCATTGGTAACAAAACTTTTTTTGTAGTAAAGCTCATCCCTTTTGTTTTAAATCTGTTCTGTCTGCTCAGGGTGTCCTCAGCTCCCCATGTCCCCTCTAAGAACGAGTTGTGTTATTCAGATACATGATTAAATTGGGGTCACCAGGTCTCATGAGAAAAGGATGGATTATGAACAGGAGGAAGAACTGCGAGATCCACATTTCAGCTTGAAACTAGCAAACAGTAAAGGAGTCTATCTTTGCTTCTGATGAAGGATCCTCTTTGTGTTCAGCTGGAAATTCTGGTGGCATCAGAAAAATTTTGACTCTGGTGGAATAATCAATTCTTGGAAAAAATAAAATCCAAAATCCTTTGGAGAGCTCTAGGCAACCTGAGTACCTGATATGTACAGAAAGGTGCTGTGGTTTTGAAAAGTAAAGAGTCCCCTCTCTGAAATATAATGTAGCATTTCCAAAAAAAAATTTCAGATTGATCCATGAAGCTCACCTGTGAGAAAGAATAAGCTCAGAAATAATTTTTGTAGATGTTAATCCACCTTAAAGCCTGTTCCTGTTCTCTTCTGGTCATAAAATCAACAATTACTTTTTCAGACAATCTTCCCAATTAGCTAGAAAAGGGCAACTGAACTGTTAGCTGAACTTCACTGATCAGATTTTCCTACAGTAACATCTACTTCCCATTGTGTGCGCCCTTACTACCTAATTATTCAGTATTTTAATAAAAGAAAGGAAATGACATTTGCTCTTAAGGACTTGCAAGTCCAGTGCCATGTATTCCAGTATATAATTAGAATTTCTCCTAGCACGGTAATAGTAGAACAGTTAGTTAACCTTCCAACAACATAAGTCCAATTTTGACCCACTCTAAAAGTCAAAGTCTAATTTTTCTTGGAAGCATTGTCAAAAGAAGTAAGCACCAGCTACACCTAGAAAGGAAAATAACCTTTATAGATTTAGATATCATTAGCCTTTATGAGCTTTTGAGAAACCAACATAATTTCTCAACAGGATGTCCGTACTTTCTTTGTTGGGATTAATAGAATCTATCACCTTTTCTTTTGGCTTTTAAAGTTGCAATACTCCTTAGAAAATTCTCACATCGCTACCAAAGATTGCCTTAGGCCTTAGGCTGTGCATACAACTGCTGTTTGTCTTCAAAACCTGACAAAAATTAATTTATTTTTTCTTTAACTCTTACAGACGTGGTTCCTCTATCACAATATTTAGTTGATATGTTCACTAGGCTCTGTATGCCCAAGACACTGACACATGGAAAAGCTGCAATGTGGCCCCCTTCAAAATGAATTAATACACTCCTGAGAATGACCAGTGTGTCATCACCACTTTAGGAGCCTTAGAATGTGTTAAGCAATGCAAGTTTTTGCAAATCCCTAAGCCATGTGGATAAATGTGTCCTAAAATTTAAGAGGATGTTATTTGTACATTTGAATTGGTAGAAAATTCATTGATCCTTGCTATTAAAAAGCATATATTTTAAAATACTTTAATTCTTGAACAGAATATATTTCTATCAGGTCTAATCTACCTGCACTTTATTAAATATTTTTGTTCTAGAATGTTTTTGTAATGTTAGAATAACAGATATGATTGTTCATTCACTTCTTATAAACTATTCCATTAGATGGGAGGCATAAAGATATATCATGGAACTCATGTGCATGGGAATAACTACCAACACAACACGGAACACGGGTGACGGATTATGTTCCATGTTAAAATAGTTTATTACGCATCACAAAATGCATTCCATAGCAGTAGTTAACCCTATGTATGCTCGTACAGCACTGAGCCAGATTCAAACTGGCCACGACACCGAACACAGAAGGCAAGACTCCCCCAGCTTCTACTAAGAATTCAAGAAAATTATGAGAACATTAAAGTAAGAGCAGGAAACATTGATTGTATGTAAGATTGATTTTAGAAGAGAGTTTGTATTTCACTGCTACATGGTCTGCAAATCAGTTTGATGGTATCTATTTCTGATTTTCTGTTTCAAAACCTATGCTTTTGTTCTTCTTACTTTTATTCTTTCTTTACATTAACTGGTCACTAACTTCAGTTTTACAGCATTTTTTCCTCTTTTTGAAATTATTTCTTCCTCTTCAAAACCCCTTAGTCTTTCCTGTGTAGGAAAGTAAACGGAACTTTTAAGGAATGGTCATTTGGTTTTTCTTCACTGACAGATTTCTTTCATTTCTATATGGTATTTATTTTTTAACAGAATTAGTCACGTCCAAGTATGTCTCATGAAGCTGCGTGTCTACCTGTTCAAGGTACAGGTACACTGAGGTATAAATAAGAAAGCACTGTCAGAAGAAGGTACTTACTCCACCTGACATAAAATATTCATTGGTGTCTTGCAAACTGTGAAGCTCCAGAATTTTACAGGCTTTTATTGAAGTGGGACGTGTAAGTATATATCCAAAGCCTGTTTCTTTTGATACAGATAGAAATTCTGCCTGCAATCCATACTGATAAGCATTTTTTACATCTCCAGCCAACATCATTTTGCATGTTTGCTCACTAGCTGTCTCATTACAGAGATTTAATAAATTTATGTAGTAGTGGGAAGAAATTGTATTTTGGTAAAAGTTGAGTCAGATATACATTATGTAGTCTACTGCTCCTTTCTCTTTTTCCAGGACTAAATCAATAAATGAAGACAATTGTGTGCAAATGGTGTTTAAATTGACTTGGTATGAGTGAAGAGGAATGAATCCAAGTCTGTGTCTCTGTATGCGGGGGCAAAATGTGTGTGAGAGTTTATTGTAAATGGAATTTGAGGCCAAGAGTGAATGATGAAAAGGAAATTATTATCCTGCTACAGTAAGTAACACTAAGAAGTGAAGGGATGGGAATGTTTTGTTGCAAGCCTCACAAGGTTTTCAGGATAAGGTAATTCAAAAGATTTCTAAAAACTGATTTAGATGAGTGGTGTGTCTCTGTGACCTACAGATTATCTTCCTTATCAAGTAATTCCAAACATATTAAGAAATATCTATTGGATATTTCTTAAGGAAAGAGGTCTCTAAGAAAGTATCCAAGGCTCTTTCAACTTGCTGAAAGCACCAGGACAAGACATGGATAAAGTAAAATGAGGATTATATGACAAAGCATTTTAATAGGTACTTTCTGTATAGCAGAAGGTGGAGAGCCAAGCATGACAGTGAGCAAATAATACACACCGACCCCTGGATTTGTGAAAAGCTGCTGAGCAGGAGAAGGAGATGGAGCACAGTGCTCAGGCAGGAGGGGCAGGCAGGCAGGGCACCTTCAGGCCATCCCCTGGATGGAAATGGTGTGCATCTTGTCCTTCTCTTCCCCTCTTCCCCAGAACCACCCCTTAGATCTTCTCCTCTGCACTGGAATTTTTCCAGTTATGACGGCATTGCATACCTGGCCAGAGTGTGAGATGAGGCCACAATAGCTCATGATACCTCTCCATGCTGACCACAGCTCCAATGAGTATTGTTCCTCTTTCACAGGTTAAGTTTCCATGGATTGACCATTGTTTCTCGTAAAGGCCAGATTCCCACCAGTTAGACAAGAAGGTTTTCTTCATTGATTTTCCTTCATTATCTTGTCGAGGTGCACAACAGCAGACCAAAGATGGCATGGCCTTAGACATGACTTCGGGCCCTGACACAATTATAAATTTAACATTTTTCTCTTTTTTAACACCTTCATTTCAGGATTGGATAATGCACAGCTTTGGAATCATCTATCTTCATGTTCTGAAGTATCTCAAATGAGAACATGGTACCCTAATGAGTAAGTGTTCTAGGACTTCCTTGCTGGTAGCAGTGGGTTTGCATGTCAGAGATTAAATTTCATGACAGTCCTTTCATTGGGCCAAAAGGGATGAACAACTTGAATTTTGTACCACCTCTGGGATTCCAGAGGCTCTGAGACCCTTCTATTTTTGTAAAACAACAGGTATTGTCACTTAAAAAAAAAGCTTTGAGGGAAGCTACATTAAACTCCCAAAGAAATATAAGGCAACCCAAGCAACTAAACAAGGAAAATATTTCTGCTTTTCATTTCAAAGTCACCGTCCTTCAATAACACCTGAGCAGAGCAGCCACTTTATTAGTGCAGGCAAAAATCCATCAACTTCTTGATGAGCTTTAGGCAACTCTCAATCTTGATTTTGCAGGGCTGAGCACAGCCAATTAGACCTGGTAAATACAGGGCAGATTTGAATTTGTACCTGTGCTCCCTGGTTTACATTTTTGTGTTTGGTGGCATTACTGAGGGTCCGGAAAACAGTTTCACCTCAAGCAGGGCCACAAGGATGTGCTGAGGCCAGAGCTTTTAAAAACACACATCAAGTCCTGCGCTTGGGGATATTTCCCTCGTGCGTAAGGAGCAGTGAGCTCATCCAAGGGAGGTAAACATGTATCCTTTATGTCCTATTTCTCACCACCCTTTATTCTGACTTTAAGTCTGAGGAACTGAAGGGAAAAATTCCCTCAGGAAGTGGACTCGAGCTGCTGTGGTGCTGCGGATTCTGTCAGCCCAGCCTGGCCTGAGGGAAGGTGGATGATGCTTTTGCGATTCGTCTACTCCAGCAGGAATTCTAACTTTTCACAATCACACGCTTTTATGAGTTTTCTCACCGTTTGTATAGATTTGAGAAGTCACCATGTTCCCAAAGTGGGGATAGTGGGTGCGTTTGGGAGGGAGACAGGGGTTGTCCAGACAATTCAGAGCTGCCCGGACCATCCAGGCGCTGCCCACAGGATCCAGAGCTGCCCACAGGATCCAGGAGCTGCCAGGATGATCCAGGGGCTGCCCACAGGATCCAGTCAGTGCCCACA
>VZTG01009062.1:42863-97689 GCA_013397845.1 Melanocharis versteri | reverse complement strand
GCTGCCCACAGGATCCAGGCGCTGCCCACAGGATCCAGAGCTGCCCACAGGATCCGGGCGCTGCCCACAGGATCCGGGCGCTGCCCTCAGGACGCCGTCCCGCCCCCGCGGCCCTCAGGGCAGGAGGCGGGAACGGAGCAGCCTGAGGGGAGTGCCGGCGGCGGGAGGGCTTGGTTTCATTATTCTTTGTTTCTGAACATCCAGGGGCTGTGAAACTCCCTAATTTTCCTTCTAATCCAAGCCCAGGGAGCCCAGCCTGTGAAAACCACTTTGGAACAGAAACAGCCACGTTGTACCAGTGCCCTGCAGGAAGGCGCGAATGGCAGCAGGAATTTGCCCGGTGTGCTTTGCCTCGAGCACCTGTAGCTGTACCTGTGCCCATAAGAATTATAATCCAGTTCCATAAGCTGGTCCACACAGCCAAAGGGAGATGAGGACTTGGGCGTTGTCATTACCATCAAGGAAAGATTATTATTGTAGTAAACGTGACAATTCTCAGATGAGAAATCATTTACCTGCAAAAGGACATAACGTTGTTAGGAGATAGTAAGAATCATCAAAAATGTATGTGAAAAACATCTTTGTTCTAAGCAAGTATCAGGTCAATAGTTTAATATGCAGTTTCTTGCACAATATATAATCTAGCATAGATTCATCTACTCAGGATTTTAAATCTATTAAATCAGGTTTAATGAGGAAACATAAATATATGTGTGTGAATTAAACAGTCAGAGATTGAAAACATAGTTTAAAATAAAAAATCCTTAGACGTTGAAGATGAGAACCTGTAACTGAAACACACTAGCATGTTTCTAGATGCTTTCTCATTAAAGGAAGCCACACAGCAATAAAGAATAGCTGCTCCAAGTAAGAAGGCAGAACATGCAATAAAAATTAAAATAATCACAACCAAAGAAATATTAAATATAAAATTTTAATATTCTTATACCTTCCAGTAAGTTGCAGTACAAGTAAAGTAGTTCAAATATCCACTATAGCCCTATAGCAAGAATGTAGTCAATTTCAAGAATGGCAGTGAGGCTTACCATAATTTCAGAAACTTTAAGCAACTTAGATGAGCACCATAAAAACATCTTTGTAAATATTTAATAGATATTTTATTTTGTTTGCAGTCTCACAATTTTCATAACATTAAATTCTGTTCATTCTGTTCCTTCATTCTGAAGGAGGGACTGGAGCTTTGGGAGTCTGGTTAATGCTGTTTCCTGATATTGTTCCTCTTTAAGTAAACTGTTAGATTAACTTTTCCTTAGTTGACATATATGAAACAAAATTTTTAATCCACACCTTGTCTATTAGCTAGAAGCAGCAAAATCCTGAATTTGTCTTCTGTTAGCAATTTAGACTTTGGATTCAAGAAGAATCTCGTTCCACGTTTGGTGGCATGTAGTAACTTCTGCAGTGTTCCCTCGCCCTCATCTACTTGTTACTGTCCTCAATTGTCCACTGCCCCAGAAAAGGTTGTGTTATTAATTTTTTTTTCCTCTTAGATTCCCATACCTGGAACTGATCACTCTAAAACCAGCCAGGTTCTCACTGCTCTGACAGCCTGCAGTTGCTTTCTCTGGTTCAGTATGTGCTGTAAAGCTGCCCTGTTACAGCAGAGGAGATAGTTGTGGGTAAGAAGGAATTGGAGTGGAGCCACAGCATTTAGGACGGAAATCTCCGAAGGAATGAAAGAAAGTTTGCAGCCAATAGCAAGACAGTTGCACAGACAAAGAGGGAAAGGATAAACACTTTTTTATCTCAACCAAGATGAAATTCTTGATACACCTGACAGTAAGATTTCACAGGGATTACAGAAACCAAAATTTTCCCAAGTTCTCCAGGATTGATCTGTATTAATGAATTCCATTCATTTTTTTTCTAAAATACTTAAAAATTACAATCTTTCATAAACATTTATGGTGGGTTGGCTCACAAATGTGTTAAATCATTCACAATGTCATGTTTGGGGAAAAGGTCCAGAATAGCTCTTCTGATTAAACTTCCTGTGAAAATACGTTGCCTTTTCAGATGGTTTTTTTTCCTTTCAGCTGAAATACTTTTATGAAGTAAATTCCTCTAAAGCAAAAAATTAATTTTGCAATAAGGAATGCATGTAAGGAGCTAGTAAAAATAGCTTCTCTGCTTTAAACTTCTGTGTCAGTGCAATTAAAGTCATGTGCTGGCATCAGCAATTTAATTAGTGAACATCACGTGAATGCATTCTTATTCCTCAGTTAACTCTTGACTTTTACTCCCAAAGTTATGGCTGCAATACAAAATTTGTTTGAAAGACACTGACCTAGAGAATCTTGAATTAGAAGCCTACAGTGAATAAGTGAAGTTTGATGAAGGTTAGGTGGTGGATTGACCTTGACCTGGCCCTCACCCAGCTGCTCTCTCACTCCCCCTCCTCAATGGGAGAGAAGAGAAAATAAAATGAAAAATCTCACGGGTCAAGACAAAAGACCATAAAATCATTTACCGATAATCGTCATGGGCAAAACTCGGCACTTGGGAAAATTAATTTAATTTATTCCCATTTGAAATAGACATGGAGAATGAGAACAAAAGACAAAAGCACAAGCTCCCCACGCCGTAACATTTTCTCTCTGCTCCTCCTCCCTTCTCACACTTATCCCCTGCTCCAGTGCAAGTCCTTTCCTGTAGTCCTTCACAAGCTGTTCCAGCGTGGAATCTTCCACAGGCTGCAGTGCTCCAAGATAAATCTGCTTTTGTGTGGGCTCCCTGTGGGTTACAGCTCCTACAGGAAATATTCCTCTTCTCCCACATATTGTCTTCTAGCCTCTCAATATTTTAGCTTGGTTTTAACAGATGATTATGAGATCATGTATTTATCATATTGTATTTTCCACAGTAATAAAATATGACCTACAAACAGCTCGTTGTTAGTGTCAGAACATACTGTTCCTTTCAGAACATCTCTGGGGAGAGATTCTACTGCAACTGGTGAAATTCCATCTTTAAACCAGAAGTGCTTTTGTCCAGCTCAACATAACAAAAATTTGTTGCTGTGGGATGTCACATCTTTTTTCTGAATAAAAATGTTAATACAAATATCCCCGAAACCCCATTCTCAAAGTGAGTGTGCTGATTTTAATACTGCCAACTGCTCGAGTTTAGGTACAAAACAAATGCAAACCAATATTTTGATCCAAGTTCTGTTCACTTTACGTTTGTTCCATTCTTATATTCATCCCCAGACATTACCTTTTGGACATCATGTGAAGAAATTGCTGGAGCTCACTCAGTTTAACCATTCTGAATATCATTACAAGTATTTTTTCCTATGCCTTTTCAAACATAAAAATCTTTATATTGATCTCTTGAGCATACTCTAAGCTTTTTATTTGTACAGAAAATGAAGAAATGGTATGTTAGAAGGTCATTGGAAGATCATTGAAAATAGTCAAACCTTCCTAAAGTTTTAGGAAGTTGGTGATGAAAAGCATATCGAAAAAAGCTAATTGCACTATATTGAAAAAACATGTCCTCTGAATTCTTGCCACTGTTCCTCTGAGTTCCTCAGAGGGTTTTTTGTGTCAAGAAGTGGAAAACACTATTTTTTTTTTTTGTGGTTACTTCATATTTTTACAAAGATTTTTGTAGGAATAGCAGATGATTCATTACCAGCTTTTTCTGCTATGAAGTTGAGTGATATCTGTTCGCTGTCATGTGTGAAGACACGCTATGGCTTCTTTAACTGGATTGCCTTTGGTGGAAGGCCAGCAGACGCAGCAGATTAATGAACTTCTCGTTAGTAGTCAAAATGCTGTCCTAACAATACCAACTGGATATCTGCTGGAATCAGCTCGAGTCCTGTTGGTGAGATCTGGAGTTCAGTGAATAATTAGTGTCCTCTACAGGATTCTTTAAAAAGAGTGATTAATAAGCTGCGTGAGGTGGTTGGTTAGTTTTTATTGCATAGTTTTGTTAGGTCAGAAACGTAGATGGTAAAGACAGAAGACTTAGGTAATAAATGCTTTAAAACCTCATTGAAATGAAAATAGGTTTCTAGGCTTTTTATTTCACCTAATAAACAATGCCCCTGACAATCTTCTTCCTTGTTCTGCATAAATTGTGGTCCTATATAATTTCATCAAATCAAATCCACGGTCTTAGGGTCATTTATGCAATCACTCAGTCTTCTGTTTCCTAGGTAACAGACTCAGCAAGAGATGAAATATGGCCACCCACTTTCTTATCCTCTGTTATTTGTTCTCATGCTAATCCATATAATTCCTTAGTTTCTATCTCCTCCTCATATTTCCCCCTTTAAACTTAGTCACTCTGGTTGGATGTTGAACATTCATTTATTCCATCATTTGTACACAAAACAGAACAAGTATTTAGAAACTTTAAAACTTGACAAATTAACATAATGAAGAGTGCAGGTAACCTACAGGTAAACCCTTTTCACTCTGAAGGAAGGAAGAAGCATGTCTTTGCAAACTTGTACAGTTCTGCAGGTAAATTGAGCAAAACAAGAAGATTGGAAATGTGGTTTTTAAAATTTTTTCATGTTTTAGATCAATATATAGGATTTAGAAAGATTATTTCTATAATCAAATTTCAATTAACATTTGCTTTTGTAAATAATAGTAAACTAAATTCAGCAATCACATTCTATGTCAAGTCTAAATGTTTCTATTGCATGGAAAAATTTTCCATCCGCCACATCCAGATAGAGATGCATTTGCTATGCTCTAGCAAACAAGTGTAATTGTCAAATCTGCTGTATTCTGTCTCTGGGTGTTGAAATTTTTGAACAAAATTATGCTATCCATATTTTAGAAATATCCCTGAAGTTTCTCATTTGCTGCTTTTTGTTCCTGACCAACACCAAGCAGAAAACACCAACTTGTTATCATTTCATGGCTCTTATTCTCACAACCCAGGCTCCCATTCACTTTCTCAAGGCTGACTTCACCATGCCATGGTAATTTCTCCATGACAAAATCTACTAAAAGCTCTAAAACTATATAATAAAGCCTGGATCATGGTTGTTGTGTATCCTCTCAGAATTCATAGTAATAATAGTTGCAATTGATCACAAAATTATTAGGTCATCAGCCCAAATTAAGCTCTCTTCAGTATTCCATTAGGATATTTTCTTACCACTGCAATGCTGGAGAATGAGGTGCAACTACCCCATTTATGGAACACAGCAGTGAACGAGGCCGTTTCCTCTGCTTTTTCAAGCCTTTTCAGTTTGGGGTGTAATCCAATTATTTTAAATGCAAGTACATTGATTGCAAGTACGAAAAGCCCAAATGGTGTTCTCGAAATCTCTTTGAAGAGAGTGACTCACCCAAATTGCATTCAACTTTAGAAGAGCAGAGATGTTCAGAACATTTGCTCCTACAGCTTTTGATAAATACAGTTAATTACACAATTCTACTGGGCATTGAAACACCTCCATTGAAACCCAGGAAGCAGAAGAGAACAGTCAAAGAAACCATCCTCTCCCTAAGACTAATTTGTAATATAAATATCTTTTCAGAATGAATGAGGACTAAGATCAGAAGTTTCAAAGAGTACAAAAAGACTGCATCAAGACTTCCTCAAAAGAGAAATCAACGTTTGATTATGAGATATGATTTTATCTCTAAGTGCATATGAAAATAATTTCTACTTTATTACAACATATTTACGTATAATCCAGCCCATGCTTATAGACATTTAATTTATCATCCATATTTAATATTTTCCCCCTTTAAATAAAACAAGGGATTTGAAATTTTTCTCTGTCTTCTCTGGAACATGAGAATTTGTCTTAGGAAGACACAAGGAAGAGAGTCAGGATAATACCTGCTTTAAACGACATTTTGAATATCCTTGGGAGCTGCTTCATGTGTCTGTCTTGCAGAGTCAGCATTCAGAATCCGCACATTTTGATCAGTGTGTGATAGTTTGTCACAAATTACAGACTATTATTTGTCCTGATTAGGAGTTTATAATGTATTCTTAAAACTGTTCTCCTAGTTCTCCATCTTTGCAAGGTTTGAGTGTTTGCTTAAAAGTAAAAGACGTAAACTTTATATGTGAGATGGGAGATGCAAATATCAAGAGTTTTCTCTCATCTTTTCTTGAATATGAATGCCAGCTGCTCCTCTGGAATTTCCTTAAGCCTCCCAAGCATCAGCAGTTTCTGCATCCTTCTTCTAAATAATTAAATTTTAGCTGTTTGTAGTGTCAAAGCTTTGTACTCTTTTGTACTAAGTCTTAGGATTTCATCTGTATGACTGTCACCCCTTGAAGTTTTCAGAAGTTCTCTTTGTATCATTGATGAAACCTTCTGTAACCTATATAGGAAAACCTTTCAAAACTCTACATTCATTTCTAATACTAATATACCTGTATATATCACCTAATATATTAACTAATATTATCTAATATATTAATATTACAATAGCTAAGAATCCTAAATGTTGAGTCATTATATGGCCGTCTTTTTTCTTGCTTTTTTTAACCATTTTGAGTCTCTCATTTCAGTCAGGAGAGAGCAAATTGCCTTTTGATGCCCTGAATGTATCATCCACATCTGGCCTGTTAAAAAAAATTAGCAGCTTAAAAGTAAAATATGATGGGTGAAACTGTATAAATGTGTTGACATAGGAAGCATGTCACAGTTCTCTTTCTTTAGAGGGAGAAGGGAAACCAAAAATGCAAATCCATAGGGACAGAATAAAAATAGACCCTGCTGCTAAAATGCTCCGAGGGTCCTCATAGGTCTCAGAGAAAGTGGGAGTTGCAGTGAAAAATATTTTGTTTAAAAATCTTCACTCATGAGTGATGCTTTTAGCATCACAGAGGATTTTTCTTCCCTGTTTTGCCTGGGGATGCATTCTCCAAATCTGGCAGGTTTTCCAGTGTTGTAGATATGTGCTTGGGAGTGTGGAGGATTTTTTTGACTTTTTGCTCATGATGTTTTCTGAGAGGTGATTTTCACCTGGGAACAGTCTTACCACAGATATGGCTGTGGAGGCATCCTTCAAAGAGCATTGAGGGATTCTGCCTGTGTTCAGTGAAGTTGCCCAGTAGAGCAGGGAGAAGGAGCTGACACCTTGAGAAAGGAAATGAAAAAGAAATGAAGCTTTGGATGCATTTTTGGGAGCTTCATTACATTGTGCTCTGCAAATTCAGCAGGGTGAGTGTGGTGCTAATGAAAAAAATCATTTGGTTCAAAGCCTCTGTTTTCAGCTTTTTAATTATTGGCGGTTGTTTATTATTGTTGTTGTTATTACTGTTTTTATTGTTATTATTTTCCTGTAGGTCTTTCCAGGGTTCTCCAAAGGATCATCTGCTACCTTGTACCATTTCCTACCCATTTTTCTTTTTTTCCTTCAGGGTTCCCTATTCATTGTGTCTATGTTTGAACTACTCGGCTCTGGAAATTAATTGTGAACTACTGTGTTGAGAGAGAACAGGGACCATTTAGTGAACAGTGAGGCAGAATTGGAGTGAACAGTGTGGTTGGCTGTTTTTAAGGACACAGCCATTTGTCTCACTGAACAAAATATAACATACAGAAGTTAGTGAAATTATTCCCACTATGTCTCTGCTGTTGCTCACGTTCTTTGAGCATGTAGTTAGTACTATTAAGTTAACATCAGTTACATTTTTGCAATTGCCAGTTTTTTGTGTGTGCAGTAACTTCCCTACTTGAGCCCCCCCTCACTTCTGACTCAGAGAGTGCAAGTGCCATTGGTTTTGTTACTGAAGGTGCTGTAACTCCATGTAACAGAGCAAATATATTCCGACAGAGAAAATGTATTCCAACCTCTTGCCTCCTAAACTTTGATGATGTTATTATTACCAGAATAATCATACTTAGAATACTGCCAATGAACCAGCATTGTATTCTCTACTCCAAGGTAACTGCTTAAATTCATTTTAGATTGACAGAGTAATTAATAACAATCATACCACTTTTTGCCCTAAGTATACATGCTTTCCTTGAGAAGATTGTACATTTGCTGTAGCTGGTATTTGCCTTAGCATAACGAAGTACAGTTGTATTTGTATCCCTTCCTGTCTTTCATGTGCTTTCCCACTCTTCCTTTGGCATGATGGAAACTTTTGATGTCTCCAAGCAGGGAGGTCCGTGAAATAACCACATACTGCATGAAGCATAAACTGTTATTTGTTAGAAAATTGGCTTTTGCTCGAGAAGATACTTAACAGTTCAGTGAAAACCTCACAACATAATTGCAAAGGTTGCAATTTTATGATTTTTACTCCAGGCATTATTTGAAACCAATATTTGATAATATTTCATGTAGATTTAATAACTTACAATCTTAGCTGGTAATGGGAGCAATTGCATTGACCTCAGTGAAACTGAAGACTACTGAAACTGAAATGACTTCTGAGGAGTCTAAAATACATGTAGCCAAAATTCTTAACACTGCATAAGTTCTTTGTCAGGGTTTGTGATTAGAGCAATCTGATGTCAGATTAAATGAAAAAAGATCCCGAAGAGGTCGCAGTAATTATAAGTTACTTTAGAAACTGCCACAATGGGGTGTTGGAGCAATGGACCAGTGAGGAGTCCCCAGGAACAAAACTATATAAATCCTTATTTTATTGAAAATTAATTGTTCAAAGATATTCAAGCAAAAACTGTAATAGAGTATAAGGTAAAATAATAACTTCTGATTGCTGATAGGATGAAAATATCACCTCAACTTATTCTAATGCTAAAAAATGCAACCCCAGGGATATCTGTATATGTAAATGATAGTATAATGAACAGGACCAAAACCCCAGCATTCACATTAGTCTTGTTATAGAAGTGTGAGTGACCACTCACCTGTTTCTGCATCATTCTTTCTTTGTTATCTTTTTATGTAAAAGCCTGGACTTATTTCCCAAAAAGTTGTGCCAGTTTTGTTAGGTGCCTGGCACTCTGTTCTGCAGAATGGGAAGAAAGTAAATATCTTGGCTGAGTGTGTTGATTGGCTCTTGCATACTGGGTGAAAGAACTCTGCTTTAGAGACTAGTCTGTCCTCCATTCATTAGTAATTAGAGTTGCAAGAAGGAGAGAGCTGGCTAGAGCAGATGCAGTGAAGTAGGTTGGAAACTCGTACTGATGGACTGGGTTGTGATATTTTCAGTGTAGAACAGAGCCAGTCAGAATCTCGCTTGACAATGGCTACTGATGTAATAAATGGGTGCTCCAAAAAGAGAGAACGTCTCTTCCAGGTGAGTGAGGGGTGGCCTCACTTCAAGTGCTGGGGGCAGTTTTGAGTTCCACAATGTAAGATCTAAAGCTGTCAGAGAGAGTCCAGAGGAGGGATAAGGAGATGGTGAAGGCTTTGAGGGACCATACAAGGAGTGGCTGAGGGCACTTGGCTTGTTCAGCTGGAGCACAGGAGACTGGGGTCAGACCTCACTGGGGGCTGCAGCTCCTCCCGAGGGGCAGCAGAGGGGCAGCTCTGATCTCTGCTCCTTCTGACCAGGGACAGGACCCAGGGAACGGCTGGAGCTGTGCCAGGGAGGGTTGTTGTTAGATACTAGGGAAAGGTTTTTCCCTCAGAGGGTGGTGGGCACTGCCCAGGCTCCCCAGGGAATGGGCACGGCCCCGAGGCTGCCAGAGCTCCAGGAGCATTTGAACAATGCTGTCAGGTACAGGGTGGGATTGTTGGGGTGTCTGTGCAGGGCCAGGAGTTGGACTTGATGATCCTGGTGGGTCCCTCCCAAGTCAGGATATCCTATGATTCTATTACATTTTTTAAAATACAGATTTCTAATGTTACCTTCATTTATGCGTAATAAGGTACATGTACATGATACAGTGATGATGCAGATTTCTCGCCTTTTGATGGTGCAAATTTCTTACCTGGCTGGATGGCAGTGTGGAATGCCCCTGGATTTGAGCAGTAATAACATTACTTCTGTTTATCCCACATGTTCAGCCTGCAAGCCCTCTTCTATCTACAGTTCCACAATGTAGTTCTTTGATGAACTGTTTGTGACAGAATTCATTACATATCAATACGTTTTCCCCTGAGAATCAAAACTGCTTTGTTTGCAAAGAAGACTCTCACATATACAGCAGGTAAAATTTCATAAACCTTTCTACCCCTCTTGACAGGCTGAAACTGCCATTTAGAGAGATACAACCTCTTCCCATGCGTCTTAGGAAAATGTTCACTCTGAGCAACTGGAAATGATGTTCAAATTACATTTACCAAGAGAGCTGATTCACTCTTAGTGTAGTAGGTGAAGAATTTCCCTTTTATAAGATTAGACAGTGCTGTTTTCATCTGATTCTAGTTCAAAAGCTGCATTTTTTATGCTTACCTTTACTCTCATAGTTTCTATCACATGCGAGCTGCTTATCTGAATAAAATCTGCATGAATAAACCGTAGCCTATAGGGAGCACAAAAGAGAGGGCGATAGGCTAATTATTGGTTCTAGCCATCCTGTGTTTGTTTAAGACCCAGAGACCCAGCTACCAAACCAAATCAGAGCCAGAAAAAAAGGCTTCAAAAGTCAATTGCCTTACCTTTGGAAGGCCAAGAATCACAGAGTAATTCTCAATATTAGGTACCAAAACTTTAGCCCCAGTGGCTATTTTGGGGGAAGATCACGAATCTAGAGAAAGACAATTCTGCAATTTACCTTCAGTAAAGCTTAAGCGTTAATTTGAAAAATAAATCTAAAAGAGAATGACATCATTTGTTTAAGTAGCACTGCAAAACCAACTTTGAGACCTGTTTTCTTGGCCAGAGTCTTTTCCTGCACAACCTCTGATAACATCAGAATGGCTAGAGGGATAACCGAGGAGAAAAGAGAAATAAAATTAAGATAACAATATTTAAAACAAACATTGTTTGTGAGAGTAAGAGGAAAAGGCTGATTTGTGGACTAATACATAGAATTACTTTCTTGATCTTCTTCTGCCTTAAATTACCTGTCCAAGATAATAAACATATTGATACATTAGATTTCTTTCTAATTGCAATAAGTTTCCTACCAGGGACTTCAAAGAAGCTGAATGAGTCTCTATTTGTTTATCTGTAAATTGGGTAAAAAATAAGAATAAATTTATTGCTCTGGAGTTAATGATATAGATGTTTATGATGTGCTTCAGGAAACTGGAAATGTTAGATAAATGCCAGTATTACTGCCACAGGAATATGCTTGGACTCCCTCTGTGAAGACAGTATGCGGTTTGATAATATATATCAAATTATTAGAGCAAGAATGGAAACAGACCAACAGCTTTTTTTTTACTGCAGTGAAAAGATTGAAATTAAAGATTACAGTTGGCATTTCACTCATAGGAGAATACGCCAAGAAATCAATGGTTTTACACAAGACAAGAGTTCTGTAATAAATCATAAAGAAGACCTTTTTTATAAGATACATGCTGTTTATCCTATCTTCCCTGGCTCGTAATAAATTTGTGTCTTATCACTTTCATTGTTAACTCAGATTCTTTAAGTTGAACTGAGAACATTACAAAGGAAAACAAAAAAAAGCAGGAGTGGGGAAGATGACGGATACATTTTGTGTGTGCATGCCTCAGACACAGAAACACAACTAGGGAATATGACAGAGTTTTAGACTGATAGAGAGGAATTTCAAATGTCCTGTGTATGGAAGGGTCTTAAATATCCCACCTGTGGTACTGTACCTTTTCCAGATAGATGGCAAAGATGTTCCCTCTGTACTACAAATCTTTTTTTTCCAATAAAAGCGGTGCAGCATTTTTGTTGGCTGCATTCAGTATGCAACATTTCTGAGCAATTGACAGGCCTAAATAAGGATATTAGTTAGAGGTACCCTTGATCTTCAGAAAGATGTGGTTTAATTATGAAAGATTTTTTTTTTGCAGGTACAGAAAAATTTATAGATTTTACTTTCTTATAGCTGAAAACATAAACTATAAATTGTACAATCATTAGTTTTCCTTATCTTTGATCCTCAACTCTTTCCACAGCTGCAGGTAACTTTGCAATTGAATCACGTGCCTTTGTCTGTATACAAATTATAAATGTGAAGGTCAAAGATAGAAATATCAGCTGTAAGGAAATAACAACTTTAACATCAATAATTCCATCTGTTTGCTTCATCCAAGCCCAGCAGATATTTCTTTGGAAATTTTTCCCTACTTCAACTTGATATATATGTCTCATCTTAAAATTGTGAGGAAGCAGTTCCACATTCCTTATTCCAGCTTTGAATAATAGTGAGGAATTCAGGTCTTCATGACAAAAATTTAAAACAAACAAACACACACCCAAAAACAAACAAACAAAAACTCCAGACAAACAAACAAACAAAAAAAACCCATACGAGACAAATATAGAGAATGATTAGGTAAGCACTTTCAAATACAAGGAAATAAAAAATTTAAAACTTTTCCAATGTTTCCATGTTTACAGGACGTAATGATTGCAAAAATTGTCGTGGATTGCTCACAAACATACACTTCTAATTGTTTCCTCATTCAGGTGCACTCAATAGTATTTCCCCACACTGATCACTCATACTATGTGCAACACCATAATTTGTGTGATTGTGACACAATTTCCACATGCTGGTATTCATGATGCCTGTGCGAGCACATCAATGTTCTATGCCTATAAAATATTTATTCTGATTATGTAAAAATGATCAAAGTTCATGCAGCCCTTTTCTTTAATAATGGTTGTATTTTGTAAAGGATGCTTGTGGAGACAGAGCTTATTTAAAGCAAGTTTTTATTGCTGTAGCTTTGTACACAAAGAATCTCAGTGAAATAGCTTATCAGATAAGCTTCTGTCTGATCTATATAATTACCAACACAACATCTTTCTACAGCATCAAAAATTTAATAAGCGTAAAGAAAAGCCTATAAAAAGTTCTATAAATAAATGATAACTTATTAGCAGTAGTAGTAAAAATAAAACTAACGAAAAATAAAATTAATATTTATTGCTAATAACATAGTCATTTAAATTACATGGTGCTTTTCATTTTTAGTTCTAAATTGGCATTCTGAAAAACCTCATTTTTACTGCCTTTTGGAAAACAGAGCATGGCAAGCTCAAATCCATTTAATTAGGCAAACCAGAGAAGATCGAAGTAGAAATTTAGTTTACTCAGTCCTCTGCGGTCCCTTGTATCACTGAACAACTCTGTCACCCCTATTTACTGTTCATTTCTCTGCACAGGAAGGAAGGACAGAAAAGAAAGTCAAGAGACGTATATACAAACTATGATAAAGACAAAGGGAATCAAAAAATTCCAACACAATGAGGCAAGCATAAATGTAAGTAAGAATGACAAAAGCTAATGTTTACTTCAAAAGGCTGGACAGTAACAGAAATAAAAGAAAAGATCAGGGAGAATTGTTAGGGATCCAGTCTGAACACAAAGTAAAGCAGTATTGGAAAGATGGAAAAGATGGATTAATTTTTGACTTTTTAATAGACTTGAATGACTTACCACTCCTGAATTTTCTCAATGATTTGTACACTGTATTAACTGCAGCCTAATAAGTACAGGTTTTTTGTCATTCCTAGGCTGCAGAAAAATGAGCAGAAAACAGAAGATAGGAGCTGGCACTAGGGATTCTCCAGTTAACAATCCTCGAACTCTAGAACTCTGTCAGGCTTGCTGCTATGACCACTTCCCTATCCCAAGGGAACTACTCAGTATGAAGTACATAATCTGGAATTTTAAACTGTTAAAACATTAACTAGGTTTTCATAGATTTTTTTAGCTCTGTTATAATGGATTTCCCCACGTTTTCCCTTTAATCAACCAACTTTTGAACATAGAGTAATATAAAATTGTGACAATAAAAAAAAAAAGAGATAGTGTTTTAAATAATGCACCTACTTAACAACTGTAATGGCAAATTCATAATTTTTCTGTATTACAGGGTGACATTTCCAGTCTATTTAGGCCTCAAGGTGTACCTACAGTGCTCAGCAATAGGTAATCTGTTCAACAAACACCTTTATTCTGAACAGTGTGAGTCTAAGTTTCCCCCGGGCTGTAGGCTGAGTCAAATGCACAATTTAATTGAACGGTACATGCATAGACCAGAACTGAATATGGATTTATATTCAAAATAAAACATTTCAGTCTGGTATTTACCTATAGGTTAACAATTGGATTGTGTGCACATACAGACGGAGATATTTAGTTTTCCCTCTGTGAGCGATTAATGAGGAGTGTTCCAAAACTAACAAGCAATGAAACCAGAAGTAACATGCATTTATTAAGTGTCTGCATAATTAAGATCTCTACTTGAAATATGAAAGGTTGTTCACCCACTTTGCAAAAAAATTATGCTTTTCTTCAAGGAAAAACTTACAGATTTACATAAGTGTGCTGGATTTATGACAATAGTTCCATATCTTAAGCAATTTACTTTATCCTGTGAAGATAAATTTTAAAGAAACCTTCAAAAAAAATTTTTTTTTTTCTCCAAGAATTCATGGAAATTTGAGTTAATTAGTTAATTTTCATGTCTGGAGAATTCAAGTGTGCCAATACTTGCCATAATATGAAGACAATAGAACTGGGTTGTTATGGAAATGTATTCTATTCTGTAATTAAAACAAGTTTCTATAGAAACACTGGTGTTGAAGGTATGTCAGTGTTTTCAATGGAAATTTTTAAAAGTTTAACCCAAATAACCTCCAGTTAGAACTTGGGTGACAAACTCTCAGCTGTCATGAAGTTTTCCATAATATGAAGAAGTTAAGAAAGCGATTATATTAATTTATATATATTCAATTATATACATATTTTTATATAAAATTTATATTACATATATATATATATATATATAAATTTAAGGGGTCTGTAGGCCCCTGCTCACCTGTTTGTGAGACCTGGAGCCACCCAAGGAGGCAAATTGCTTTGAAAATTCTTCTAATTGAGAATTGCTTCTATAGATTTGGTTTTTTCTTGCCAGAAACTGACTTGTCATAATAATACTTTGTAGCAGTTACTTCATAAATACATGTTTTTAAGTCCAGGTTTTGATAGTCTAGTGATATTACAGTAAGGACAAATTGCACTTCAGCTTTAGGGCACTATTTTAGAGCTGAAGTCATGCTTCAGGCTCATAATGCAATCAATATTTGTTATGAATTAAAGAGACATCTTTAATTAAAGACACATCTTTACACTGATACAGCCTTATTTGGAACATTGGAAAAGATGTGGAATGCTACAAAAAGAAGGGCCAAGTCAATGATTTATCTTTTTAAAATTCTGTCCATACTAGGATTCTTTAATCTTAAAACTAGATATTTGACTTAAAAATACTTTGGTCGCAACATGCTGACCTAAAGTTTAGCAATGTGACTTTTTTCTTTCTTTTTTTTTTTTTAGACAACATGCTATTTTACCATTTAAAAAAAGCCAATTTTTAGCTCTAAATTTTNACCTACTTAACAACTGTAATGGCAAATTCATAATTTTTCTGTATTACAGGGTGACATTTCCAGTCTATTTAGGCCTCAAGGTGTACCTACAGTGCTCAGCAATAGGTAATCTGTTCAACAAACACCTTTATTCTGAACAGTGTGAGTCTAAGTTTCCCCCGGGCTGTAGGCTGAGTCAAATGCACAATTTAATTGAACGGTACATGCATAGACCAGAACTGAATATGGATTTATATTCAAAATAAAACATTTCAGTCTGGTATTTACCTATAGGTTAACAATTGGATTGTGTGCACATACAGACGGAGATATTTAGTTTTCCCTCTGTGAGCGATTAATGAGGAGTGTTCCAAAACTAACAAGCAATGAAACCAGAAGTAACATGCATTTATTAAGTGTCTGCATAATTAAGATCTCTACTTGAAATATGAAAGGTTGTTCACCCACTTTGCAAAAAAATTATGCTTTTCTTCAAGGAAAAACTTACAGATTTACATAAGTGTGCTGGATTTATGACAATAGTTCCATATCTTAAGCAATTTACTTTATCCTGTGAAGATAAATTTTAAAGAAACCTTCAAAAAAAATTTTTTTTTTTCTCCAAGAATTCATGGAAATTTGAGTTAATTAGTTAATTTTCATGTCTGGAGAATTCAAGTGTGCCAATACTTGCCATAATATGAAGACAATAGAACTGGGTTGTTATGGAAATGTATTCTATTCTGTAATTAAAACAAGTTTCTATAGAAACACTGGTGTTGAAGGTATGTCAGTGTTTTCAATGGAAATTTTTAAAAGTTTAACCCAAATAACCTCCAGTTAGAACTTGGGTGACAAACTCTCAGCTGTCATGAAGTTTTCCATAATATGAAGAAGTTAAGATAGCGATTATATTAATTCATATATATTCAATTATATATTTTTTTAATATAAAATTNTAGGATTCTTTAATCTTAAAAAATTAGGTATTTGACTTAAAAATATTTTGGTCGCAACATGCTGACCTAAAGTTTAGCAGTGACTTTTTTCTTTCTTTTTTTTTTTGAGGACACATGCTAATTTTACACTTTAAAAAAGCCAATTTTTAGCTCTAAATTTTTATATCTGAGTGATACAATGATTCAGACACAAATTGGGAGCACAAAAAGGGGTGTCCAGAAACGCTGCCCTCCAGGGGTTTCTTTGTACTGCTTCACCTGTTTATTCAAGGGTTGCAGTCTGATACTACACACATCCTGGCAGGTTTTAAAATGCAGTCACATGACAATGATGTATATACATGGTTGTGAACTACTTTGAAGGAAAATATGTACACGAGCTGTAACTTTGCAGGGTCAGTTTGAATTACTGGATTATACAGGATTCCCAAGGCTTTGAATTATATCAGTTTAGTAAAACAAAACTCTTCGAGCTTTGTGGTTTGCTTAAATCTGGTTTTTCAGAGAGACTGTGTCTTTACAGTGATTATAAAACATTTTAAAATAAAGTTAGATACATACATTCAGTCAGAAAATCTTATAATGTCACTTTTGCTGTGGATCTTTTCCTGTTATGTGTGATCAATGCAACTGAAAAATACAAACCTTGCTCCCTGCAGAACATGGCATATCCAGCCTCTCAGACTACTGGAAAGTGTTCTGTTATGAATGACAACACTGCATCACCTTTCTAGAACTGTCTCCAGACATGGGACAATGGAAAATGGGAATGATTTGGAAGAAACATAGTGAGGCTGCTGTTGAGGTTATGTCAATTTTTGCTCCTTTTCATTTCAAGCTGAAAAGTACACCCAATGCTTATCTCAATCACCAAGTATCACAGCCACAGAGACTTATTCAGTACAAAAGATTTTAAGAGTCTATGGGGAAGGGAATACACTCACCAAAACAGAAGATCCAGTCTTAGATTAGTCTTTTTTGCTTCAAAATAATAGAAAGCAAAAGCTGAAAACCTAGCTTAATTCATTGCGATGTTTAGTTGTTGAAAATGCAGATGTTTTTTCATATATCAGGTGAAGCACTATTGAAAACTTCCACAGAAGCAGCTCCAGGATAAGACAAACAGCAAGTCAACAGCACGGGTTGGAAGGCATCTCAGAGGTCTCTGGTCCTGCTCAAAACAGGTTTGGCTACATCAGGTTCTTGTCCACATGAATTTTTAATATCTCCAGGGACAAAGATTCCTCATCTCCAGACCACCTGTTCCAGTGTTTGACCATCATCATCAAAATACATTTTCCTTATTTTGAGATGGAATTTCTTATGTTCCAATTGATGTCCATGGTCTCTCATCCCTTCAGTGTGAGCATCTGAGACACGCTGAGAGCCACATGTTGTCTCCTGTTTGACTTGTCCACCAGAATCTCCAGGTCCTTTTCTGCAAAGCTGCTTCTTAGCCCAGCTGCCCCTGGCTCCATCTCATGCCACTTGAGAGGCACAACATTGTGGTTTTTTTGTTCAAATCTCCCCATCAACCCGTTCTTCCAGCCTCTAAAAGTGTCCCTGAATAGCAGCCCTGCCCTCAGTCTCCTCCACAGAGAGCTCATGGATACTGCACACAAACTGAGTACACCCCATCCTACTGTCATAAGTCATTCATCAAGTTGTTCACTGCTACTGATCCCAGTATCAATCCTAGAATGCCATTATTGGCATCCGACCCCTACTTGGACCCTTCGTTACTGATCACCAGCCTTTAAACTCCAAAGTCCAGGAAAATTTCCACCGGGTTTATACCCTACTAATTCAGTCCCCATGTAGATTTTATGTGCAGTTTCTTTAAAGTTTCTAAATCTTCCAGAACTAAAAGGTAAAAAGGATCACTGTTCATGTATAAATAGTATTGAAAATTGTGTTAGTTACTTCACCATTTGTAGTAACCTCTGGGATAGGCTTAATCTAGATTACAATCTCCACTGTGAACAAAAAATTGCAAAATGCACACTGGGCTTCAAATTATATAGAGGTATATAAAAATCCACTATTTGGTTCAGCACTGTTGGGAAATACACAGTTAGCAGAGTTTTAAGATCCTCTATTCGCAATGTTATCATGTATCCTCGAGTTACATTGTGTGTTTGAGGTCGACAAGAACAGAACATCATTAATAACTACAAGTTCTTTTATTTCTATAGGCACCTAATTACGTATTTAAAAGCTTAGCTTTGGGCCACCAGTTTAGAAATTCTTTGTCTGTGGGATTATAAATAACACAATTCAGGAATAGAAATGCAGTCCACATAAGTTTTTAAAAGTCCTCCTGCAACCTAGAAAAATACTGTAAATTTGTATCGTGTAGAATTGATTTGCACTGGCATAATTTGAAGCACATGAATATTAGGGGAAGTATTCCCAATGGTATCTGCTTTGACTGCATGTTATTTGGATGAAAACAGAAAGGATGTATCACAGTATCAGTTGCAGAAAAGAGGGAAACCGACTGTATATATTTAAACCATAGCATTCAGAGTTTGACCATCCAGCCAATGCCACATCCAGGAAGTGATCCACCTGTCAAATCCATGTGTCTCAAATTTAGAGACACGTGGATGTCACGTTAAACAGTGCCAGATGCTTTGCACCAATCCAGTTAGTCAGTAGTTCAAGCACCGTACAAAACAAGGTACATTTGTGCAGCTGATGCCAGGGCCTTCTACTGAGCAAATGGTTTTAATACCACCATGTGATAAAAGCGATTGATGTCGAGGTAATAATGGTTAGTGGTTTCTCTTCCTCTAACGGATCACCCTCTTCACCTGCTCTAAAGAATGAAACTAGAACAAGCAATGGAATATGCAAAGCTCAGCAGCAACCCTTACACGCTACATGAAACTCTGGTGTGCGCAGCTGCTTAATTTTATGTTTTGTCAGAGCAGTGTTTAGAGAGAGAGGATAAATTAGCTATAGGCATGGGGGAAAGAGAAGGTGCAAATGAGATTTATTCCATTCGCATGAAACTGATGGCAATGTATCAAGTACATAACAGGCTCAGTGATTCATCCAGGATAACTGTTCTCTATTTCTTGAACTTTAAGACTATTTTTTTAATCTTCTTTTCTTTTTAAGTTGTCTAAAATGGCCTTTAAATTATCTGAGAAGACTCTCAGAGATATAGATGATGACACAAGTTATGAGTGGTGAAATTAAAACACTTTTTAGTCTTCTTCTGACTTACATGGTTCGTTAGAGAGAAAGAAAAATATGGTTGTTCTTTAGAGTATTTAACCAGTACAGTGGCCTGTAAATATAAGTATTATGCTATTCCATCTTCTACTTTATGAAAAATGACTGTAGGGTGAACCTCCATGTATCCTCCACAGAAGAAAACCCACCTGTTGGCAAAAATCCTTCTGTTCCCTGCAGTTTCATCCTTATTTCTATACACACCAGCTGAACTGGATATCAGTCCTTCAAACAGGCTAAATCCCAAGGGCTGCTTGTGGTGGCAAAATACAAAATGGTTGTAGGCAGGCGTGTAATTTTCTTTGCCACTCTCTTCTGTCTTTTACCAAAATCCAACAACACAGTCTTGTTACCAGAAATCAGTAAAAATACAAACTCTTTAACTCCAACGTGGCATTAAGGAGCAGGCATTTTTTATTCAGCCGGATTCATCTGGCAACATTCTCCCCCTCTAAGGCTTGGGAAGCTTGTTTTCCCTTCAAGCCTTCCTAAGCCTCACTTAACTTCTTTGCTAACCTCACGTAAGTTCCTCACCTTGCATTAGCAATCATGTTTTTTACGCAGCTTAAACCATCATAATTGCAGTTATTAGTACAATTGCGATCATATTTTGCAAAACTTCAACCAGTCGGAGAAGATCCAAGTTCTTTCAATGTTTTATTTAACCATCGATTTTCTAATCCTGCTCTTAATTCTCTACTAGATACAGCAACAGAGTTTAATCTCTCTATCTGATTATCCGATTGAGCAGTTACATTTGAAACATGCACACAAGTGTTGCTTAAATTCAAATAACCGCACACTCTATTTTCATAAAGCAACAATAAATCTAAAACAAATCTGTTTCCTAGGCTCATCTTAGTAGTTGCTTGCAGTTGTTCATTTTTTTATCAACAAATCCTAACTGAGTTTCATTAGCTAAAGTTTCCATTTGTCCATGTGTCCATCATAAGGAAAAATTTCCTTATACTCCTTTCAAATTTGCATAGGTGTTATTTCCTTCCCACATGCGTTCCCATATTTTTGTAAAATTACTAAGACTCCCCATGCAACTGGATTTTCTACTGAGGTTGGTATCGGCAAGCAAGCAGTTACAGAACTCTAAGCAAAAACACCAGTGAAACAAATGCTCCCCACAAGAAATAAACCAGAAAACAGTCTTGTTTCCTTCATATTTTCATGCATAATGGGTTATCTACCAGTTCACAGTGACAGGGGATTGCTGGTTTTACCCGTGTGGGATGAAGGAAAGGCTGTGATGAACCTGTCCCCAGAGGGAAGGATTTCTTCCTGATGTCTAATCTAAACCTCCTTCACCTTAAAGATACTGGAAAGGAAGATAAAGCTTCAAATCTGAAAAACAGGGATTTAGAGGTGTTTCAGTGGCATGTAAAAGCACAGTTCAGGTGCTGCTTTGAAATGTCTTATAAAATAATTGGCGATGATAATCCCAGTCTCTGGACAGCCTGCGCCAGTGCTTAAAATCCAGAGTTCTCAAAGTAAATTGCAGAGTTTGAAGCATGTTAAACAGTGCCGGAATTAAATTTCTGTCTCAATAAGTTATTGCCTTAAGAACACATTCTGACCACTCACGGAACAAAATATTGCAGTTCAAGGGACAGTTTATGATTACTGCTGAGGTCGTGTGTTAAATTACTTAACACCTATATCATCTATATTTGATCCGATATGTAGATTTATAAATGCTAGATATAGGGTGAAGTATATAAGGTTTTAAAAATTAAATACCCAACTGATGTTTATAATCATAAAACCAATGTTCAAATATTGTATTATACTAAGAATATATCAAATGCTGTGCTCTAATACATCTTTAATTCTCAGAGGGGTTTTTTCCAGCAACTAAGACTAATCTAGATAATTTTTTCCCTTGAAGGTTTATATTATTTTGAGGAAGCCTGGCAGATATGTCCATGTATAAAATATAGTTTTTTCTGGAAAAACCCTACTATTACAGGACTTAAATGAAATACATAGCAATGTATTTTTACATTGAAGTATGAACATGGAAATCAAAGTCACATATTTGCAAGTGCATTTAGTAATATCAAAGACATTCAATTTCCCTCTTTCATGTCCACTGTGTAAAAAACTACACAATAAAAATGTTTGATAGACAACCTTGACAATAAATGTCTAATTTGGAAAATATGTAAGGTATTTTACTTGTAAATTTCACTTTTACTTTAAAACATTTAAAGGAATTATTTTGCAATTTTCTACTAGTATCTAAAAATAAGGAGGTAAAATTAATAAGTAATATGGGTAGTAGAGACATCTTCCAAAATATGGGATTGAATGCATAAGTTTGTAGGATGCTTTCATGAATAAAAAATTTGATATTCCATCACTAGAGGTTTGTAGAATGAGTAGGAAAAAGCATAAGGAAGTGTGAAATAGGCAACAGCTCTGTGCCTTTGGAGGGGAGAGTGAGAAGACTAAATAAAATTACAACTATTAAATCAAATTCAATTAATTAAATGTAAGAACTATTCTTATTTCAAATCACCGTTTCATGACTTTATTTTGGAACTTGCTGGTTTGGGGTTTTCTTTGCCTGTTTTTTCCTGGTGTTACCTCCAAAGCTCATAAACCTTCACATTTAAATTGAACATGATGTTGAAATTGAAGGGAAATCTCCTCTCGAGAAATAGAAGCAGAAATACCACTGTTATTAATTAATTAAATTAGAGTTCCTTCAGTTATATATGTGTGTCAAGAAAGCACAAGCAAAGACTTGATTTCATCCTATTTGTGGATTAAAATGACAAATGTGATAGTGTTCATTTGTTCTTGACCAATACCAGGGAAAATACTCTTCCAGTTGATCTCTTTCCGGGTTGTAACAAAAGCAGTTCTTATTATGGATGAAATTTTCCCTCTAGAAAAAATTTAGGATAGTTTCAGCAGCCAGACTAGCAGAAAAATAGAAAATAAAGGGGTTTTTTTGTATGTTTGGGTGAGGTGGAAAGGCCCGGGTCCCTCCCTTGAGGGGGGCAAGTCTGACAGATCCTTTTGCAGCAGACTCCGGGTCAGCTGCATCACTTTGCCTCGCATCTGTTGCAGGGCCTCAGCAATGAGTCTGGGGGGTGCTTTGGGGGTCTTTGGTGGATTCTGACCCCCTCAGCTGCCTCCCACGGGAATGTCCCGTGGCCGTGGCCTTCCCGGGGTTGGGGGTTTTACACTGAGCCGGTTTGTGTAAGGGAGGATGGGGGTTCAGCGCCTCTGACCAGAGGTTTCTCCACACCCCCAAAACTCTCCTCTTCCCCTTCGGCTGGGGGGAGTCTGTGCAGACCTGACCTCAGCAGATGAGCCTGGGGGCTGTGGCCTCCCCCTCCCCAAACCCAGCCAGGGATGATTTTCAGGACAGCTGCTGGGTTTGGCTTTCTTGTGGGGGCATTCTTCCCCTCAGCTTTGTTTGCTTTTTCCTAGACCTGAGATAATTGAACACTAGTGTCACCTTTATCTCATCTCAAGCCCCCTCAGGCAGCTTAGCTCATAGTCCAAGGTTCCAGTCAGGAGGCATATTCAGGGTGGGCTTTGTTGCTGCAGCTTTGTTGCTGCAGCTTCATTATACAGCTGTGCTATAATGGGCAAAAGTCCTTCATAACGATGTTCATAAGCCATGAACCACGACATTTCAGTCTCTNATAATGGGCAAAAGTCCTTCATAATAACGCGACATTTCAGCCTCTGACACTGCCCATGGCAGGGGGCAGAACAAGATGGGTTTTAAAGGTCCTTTCCAACCCATTCTGTGATTCTCTGACTGTGTGATTGCCTGATTCCACAATTCTATGATTCTATAATTTATACGTTTCTGCTTTTGATCAGCTCCAGCCTTACTTTTTTTTTTTCTTACAAACGCTATTCTTTACTGTTATGAAAAGTTTAAAAAGCCATGTGGAGTGTTTGTACAGGTGAGAGAAGCCTTTAATCATCACTTGTGTTTGCTGTCTTCCTGACATCCTTGGGTATAAAATCACCTTGATTACTGCAGCCACATACTGATAAATAGAAAAGCCAGCGTGTAGACAAGACAGCAGGCAATGAACAGTGAGAAGATGGTGTATTTACCATATATTGATTATTCAGGTGGGAGAGACAGACTGTCCAGTAATCACATTGTAAAAAGCACACCTCTGAGCCTGATTATATGAGAAAAATCTGTGACATTACTAAATAATTGTAATTTCCTGTGTCATATTTACAAAGGTGTTAATATTACTACCCACATAATAAAATAAGACCAAAATTATACATATGTATATAAAATGTACTTTGTGCACTTCTGCAGTAATCGTAAGATACATATGAATACAATGGGGAATTTTAAGCTGTTAGCAATAAACATATAGGAAAAAAAAGAAATTATGTCGTACTACTTTTTCACCTTCAGCTCAGCAAGGGTCTGTAGCAAGCTTTGTTTTTCCTGTGATGTTTCAAAATGAAGAGCAGTTATAACTCATTGCAGATATGGATTTGAAAGCCCAGCGTGTTTATGTCATGGTTAAGGCTCTTCGAATCATTTTTCCTGCAATAGCTTGGTCTTAAATCTCCACCCAGATATAAGGATTGCAGTAACTATACTTCCATTCACTTGAAGTACTAAGTGTTGTAGTCATCACATGTTCATCCTCAGGGTTATTGCTCCACAGACTATTAACGACTGATAGTTGTTTAAAAAACAACCATTTAACTACAACTCAGTTCCTAGTGAATTACTAGCAATGGATATGTTATAAAATCATTAGCCAAGGCATCTGCTGAACTCTCTGAAATGTAATATATTCTGAACTGGACCCTCTGACATGTAATATATTCTCCACAAACAAGTCCTGCAAACAAACTTTGTTTGCTCTTTTCAAATGCCTTTCATTCTTTAAAATAGCTGCTAAAATCTTACACAAAAAGAACAATTTTAAGAAGTTGAGATTTAACAATTTTCCCAATCTTGTCAATGATTTAGTTAAGATGGAGCTGTGATCGGTGAACGAGGATTCTGATCTCAGTTCTGTTGATGCAAGCTTATTATAAACACAGTTGAAGAATATATATTAAATATAGGAATATCTCTAGAACAGAATATCTGTCAGAGTCGAATTAAGCCCACTTCTAAATATTGAATCGTGTCCCTGCGTGCAAGTAGCCAGACCTGCCATCCAGCTTGGGCACAGCAGCATTGGAAAGAGCTTTTTATGGTGTCCAGCAAAATCTCTTTTAAGCCTGTTTGACATCTTGCTTGCTCAGGTAACACATCCATACCTGCTCTTAAACACGCCAGGTCCCTCTGGCACTGCGGCTGAAATGGAGACATCCTCACCGTTTAGAAATCTGTCCTAGTTTATTAAAGACTGATTATTAGCCATTCATTCCAAGCTGTGAGCAGCAATTACCAAAAATAATGATGTTGTATTACTCATACAACTACTAGCATGCCAATGTAAGTGGTCCAGTACATGCTCTTCATCAGACCAAATATTCAAACATGATTCACGGTGTTTATAAGCTAGTAAATTTTACAGAGTCCTAGCCAAGCGGTGTTGCTAATTTGATGCACCTATAATGAGCTGACCATCTTTCATTTTCTCTGAAGTTGTTTATTACTGTAATAGGGCCTCTTACTCATTAAATCTTGTCAACATGACTGATGCTTAATACTGTAGCTAAAAGATTATTAAGAAAAATGGCTATCAAGGACATGATGGAATGAATAAACCCTCCTGCTGAAGGTATCTTTTGGGGAAGAATCGCATTTCAATACCATGTGAAGATTTGGTTAATTGTTGCCACCTGAATACGCGATTCCCAGAAGACTCCAACAAAAGGAAATCAACAGATTGAATGAAATTTGAGCAGCACAAAAAGAACACAGTAAATTTTGCGAAAATAGTAAGGAAAGTGAAATTATTTTGGCAGAAAGATGAATTGAAAGTACTGAGAAGGTGCATCGAGCAGATCTGCTCCATAAAGCACAGCTTGTAGGCAGCAAGTGCCACAGGTTCTCCTGAATGCCCCTCTGCTCACATCTTAACTCCACAGTGGCAGAAGAGGCTCTTAAGTGTAGCATGATTTGTTATTTGCAAGCTTTTGATCTACAAAAAAAAAAAAAAAAAAGAAAGAGCAGCAGACTCGAGAGAGATAAGCAACATTTGAAAAGAGATCTGAAAACAAATTGAGCCATTAACAGTTCTGTTCCATTTCAGGAGCAACAGTTCTCAGCACAAACTGCGTGGGTCACTCTTCCACGGGGTGCAGTCCTCCAAGGACAGGCTCCTCCAGCCTGGAAGCAGGAGCCCTCTCTCTCCACCGAGTCTGCCACTGGATCACAGCCTACTCCAGGCATCCATCTGCTCAGGCATGGGCACCTCTCCAGGGGCTGCAGGTGGNTTGGTGTCTCCATGTTGTTTTCCTATCACGTTGTCACCCCTGCTCTGGCTGGAATTAAAACCACACAACAAACTTTGTTTTGATTTCTTCTTAAATCTGTTATCACAGAGGCATTACCATCATCTCTAATTGGCCCAGGCTTGGCCAGCAGCCTGTCCATCTTCAGAGCCACCAGGGATTGGCTCTGCCGGACACAGTGGAAGCTTCCAGCAGCTTCTCACAGAAGCCACCTGTGAGGCCCCTCTGCTACCAAGATCCAGGCCTTGCAAAACCAACACTACAGTGTACAGCAGAATTAATTTAGGTTCCTTCCTATCAGTCCTCCTAAATTTTGAATTCACCTAGCTGATTAATAGTCAAGGTATCATTATTAGCCATACTATCATCATTCATGTTGTGTGAGGCTTACCTTTCTGAGTGTTCAATATAATGCAACTTCAACAAAGGGTCACAGTTATTTTAATGCTGACAGTATAATCAGTATAATTGTGATTTATTAGGATAATTCACTGTTCACTGCATTTTAATAACCTTTTTTAATGAGAACCAAGAATTGGGCTAACATCCTATATAAAGGATGTTTCTTGAGGGTATGATCTGGGGAATGGTATAGGTTAGATTCTTATCCGCTTTAGTTTTGGTTACAGTCAGAGAGTAATGTTGAACTATCAGAACTGAGCAACTGGCACACAATTAAGAAAATGTGCTCTGGATGTATGGATCTGGAAACATAATGGGACCTAATTTCTCTCAAAAGTTTCTGAAGTGACTAATTTTGTTGGATTCATTAGCTACTATTGTGATCTTAATGGTAGATTTTTCAGCGCTCGTGTTCTCTTTGAGGCATCCTGCTGTTGTTTATGAACAATATTAAATCTCCACTGAGACAGGGTTTAGCTCTCCCTGTGCTATTTTTCTGAGTAGCATTTGTAACAGAGAAGTTAAAACTCCTGTTACTGACCAACTCGCAGCAGTGCACAGCCATCAGAGGGTTTGTTTGATATCCCAAGGTAAAGGAGGTACTGAGAGATTCCCTGAGCAGTTTTTGAGTCGTGTCTGTGTTGTCTGATGGACTGAGCTGTCCTGCCCTAGAGCACCCTGTGACCCTCCTGTAACACACCCAATCCTAACTTGTTTTCTGTGCAGACACCCTGTGACTGTCAGGACAATGTGCAGAAAGACCAAACACAGACACTGGCACAAAGGAGAGGAAACTGGGAAGGGAGAGTTTCCAAAACACCCACTGCATGGCCTGATGATTCTCCTCTTGAGGCTCCTGGTGCAGGAGCCAGAGATGAAGATGGCACGTGCAAAGGTCTGTTTTTTCACAATGTGAGTTCCCTGCTGGTTCTAGGTGCCTCCATACACACCTCTTTGCCATCCAAAATATTGCTGGGTGCTTATGAACAGGAGCTACAGCAGGGTTTGGACCACTGAGAGCTGTTTTCTCTACATGAAAAGAACTGAGGTGTCCAAAAGTAATGATGCTACTCTTTGTGTCTAGGTGCACTGAACACTGCACTGTTGCCCCAACCCTCATGTCCAGGTCATCTACATCCAAGGCCAAATTATTCACATTTGGATAGGAAACTGCAGAGTAGATTATTTCCCTTTAGGCTGTGTTTCCAGAAGGGTTTGTCTGACATGTACTGATGTACTTGTAGAAATGCTGTCAAGGTATTCTGAGTGCTGACTCAGAATCTTCTGGCATTCCAAGCTGCAATAGCAGACAGCTTCTTTGTTCATTATCAGTAACAATTATACATCTAAGATTCTTATTGAAGATTTGTTTCTCTGGTTAATTTGATGACGATATTTTAAAGTCTTGTACCTATACTGGTGATATTTATAAGACAAACCTAAATATGGCAATTCCTTTTGCCAATCTCAGTCTTTTTCTCGTTCCTTTCCAGTGGCTGTTTGTGAAATGAGCTCTTATTGATGAAATCCTGGCAGACTGAAACGCTCCATAGGCAGATCATTGCTGTTTTATGGTTGAACAGGGTCAGTGAAAAGCAGTATCTGCTTGGGTGTAGAAGTGAGTAAGAATTACATTAAACAGACTTCAAATGTGCTTCAAGTAGTGCTAGAAGCATTTAAAAAGTGATATGTGGAAGATATATCACTGCAAATAGATGCATTCCAAACACAATAAAATAAAATAAAATAAAATAAAATAAAATAAAATAAAATAAAATAAAAAATAAAATAAAATAGGTTTCCAAAAGCCCTTCACCACAGCTGTACTAGGAGAGCAGAAGAGAGAGAGAAGTGTTATTGCCATTCAGTTTGGATTGTTGCTCACTTTCACAGTTTGTCCCAGAACATTAAATTCCTAAACCAACCTGTCATTCTGATGGAATTGTAGATAGCATTTGAATCATCCACTGGAAGATGAGAAGCTGCCTTTGCTGCTTTCTTCTTTTGTGCCCCTTGCTAGAGCATCTCTGCATACAGAAATAACCCCACAAGCCCCATCACTGCTGAAACTCAGAGATGTCACTGCCAAATGTACAGCAGCCATTTTAAAGCTGCCCTGTAAAATAACTTGTGATAATAATGAGGTCCAATTTTATGTAATATTTTGATTTTTTTCTTTTTGTTTCAAATGTCTCACCAGCTCTTCAAGAGAGAAAGGCTTCTTCATGAGTATTTACAGTACAAGCATATACTGACTTGTAGGACAGAAAAATTATACTGGCTTACTATTAAAAAAAAAAGCAAAGCGCTTCAAAAAACTGAACTTGTGGGACATAGGCAAGAAACAGATTGTTTGCACATTCTCCACTCTCTCTTTTGATTTCCATTTATTTTAGCTACTTTAGTCTATACATCTTTAGCAATTACTTATTGGTCTATATTTTTCTAGTGAAAATTGTATTAACCAAAACCATCTTTCCCTTAAATTGTCTAATTTTCCATTTTCAAATGGTTATTATTATTTAATTCCAGTTTTTAAATGCTGATTTGAAACGTAGAGGAAAATTCATGTGGTTTTCTCCAGAAATAGTAAAAGTAACTATTGGCAGCTTGGTTTATCTGTCTCGCCAGCTAGACAGTTACAATGACACAGTCTATTCAAAAAGCATCAATTTATTGATATTGTCACAATTAATGTTCTGCTTATTTGAACTTTACATTTTTATTGCCCTGGCGCATTGATGCAATGAACTCATTTTAATTTGCAGGATCAAGGCCTTTAAGACACTCTCAGAAGAAAAGTGTTCAAGTACATCGAATCATAAATCAGGAATGTTTAAAGCAGCCTTATCAGTGCTAGTGACAAGAACGACACCAATGTGTGAAAAGTTGCAGATTTTCTCTCTACAGCAAGCAGCAGGTATGACATTCCAAGAACAGGTCCCAATAAACCTTTTGAATCCCATGAGTGTCATTGTATCGGATTTAGGTGTCCGGGTTTTGGTAGCCGTGTCTCTGTCAGAGGAGATCAGGGGCTGCCCTGTGCTGGTCACAGACAGTTCCAGCTTATTTCAGACAGTTTCAAATGCACAACAGAGCTGGAAAAAGCTTAGCCCCGTTAGAAAACTGCAGGAATATTATTTAAGAAAGCGCAAAATGCTGCACAGGCAGTGACAAAAGGAGAATTGAGGAAAAAAGTAGACAACAACAGAAAAACAAAAAAAAAAATAAGAAAAAGGAAAGAAGTTCTTTGCAGAAAGAGTGATTGGGTATTGGAATGAGCTGCCCAGGGAGTTGGTGGAGTCACCATCTCTGGAGGTATTTAAGGAAAGACTGGATGTGGCCCTTAGTGCCATGGTCTAGTTGACAAGATGGTGCTCAGCCATAGGTTGGACTCAATGATCTCAAAGATCTTTCCCAACCTGATTGATTCTGTGCTTCTGTGATTCTGCGATCTTCTCATTTGCTGGCTTTTGAACTCCTTCTTGCAGAGGCTGTCTCTTGCTGTTTATTTGTTCCATGCTCAGCATAATACGTTTAGAGACTGGACTGAAATCTGTGTACTATAATTCTGTTGACTGTTCTATAATGATTCAGTCAAATTTAACTCACTATGAACATGATTGCCCATAATAACCCCAATTCCTGGCACAGCACTGCATCTCCATCCCCAGGGCACTGTAAAATATACTCTTGCACTGTGCCTGGCAATTTAATTGGCTTCTGGTCAATACTTTCTTCTCAAAGAATTTGCCAACAAGACTTTCCATAGGTGGATATACTAAATATATTCATATATCTTAAACTATGTATCTTATCTTATCTTATCTTATCAATTACATTTTCACTCTGTCATCCACATCTGTTACACTGGGTAACTGAGGTATGACCAACACAAATTTGAAGTGAGCATTAGTAAATTAATGACTACAAATTAAACTCTTTTAAAGGTTTTAAAACAACAATTCCCAAATTGTTGATCTAAGCATTTCACCCGTAGTTGTACTCGTTATTGAAAAACAATGTCAAAATCAAGCCTTATCATGATGAGAAAAAAAAAAAAGTGCCTGAGGAACATCAGCAGAGAGCAAAGAGGATTAGTCACTCTTGAAAGGTAAAAAAACAAGAAAAAAAATATATAGAACCTAAGGCAAACAGTGACCTTAAAAAGGCAGAAATGGCAAATCCTTGCATGAAAACTTTCATGCTCTCATAGCTTTTTGGTGACAACTACTCAAAGAAAGTTGGTGCAAAGTGAATTTCTGAAGTAGAACTGGGAGTAGAAATGAATTTGTGTGTGTGAATGTGGAGATTTTAGCTATAGGAGTTATCAGGACGCATAACAGAGGATATAAATTATTCTTTTTATAACAGGATGAAAAAAAATTAATTAGAGGTGAATATGTGAAATACATGAGTTCCTATTACTGCATCAGCTGCTTTTTCAAGCTGAAAGTTTTAATCTGTTCTTCCTGTTAGTGCTTTGCAATGCCTTCATTTACTGCATTTTCATCCTGAATTCTACATTCCAGAAGCACTGTTTAAATGGCAGTGCTTAGGAAAACTGTAATTGAGAACTGCAGAAAACACTTTATTTGAAAATTAGGTTTTGTAATGCTGTGGAAGGCATCATAATGCAACCAAACAATCAGATATTGTTTTGCTGGCTTTTCATTTTTCTGTGAGTGAAACAAAAGGCTCTTGGAAAATACTGAAGTGATCGTCAGGGCTTTTTTCCTAAATATGTTGGAATTGTGCACTTTGCCTCATCTACTATCATTTCAAGCTTTTATATTTGTGCAGAAAATACTCCTTGGAAACCCTGCCCAAGATAAAAGAGATCTTAGTTTTATGGTAGGTTCTTGAGTCATGTTACAGGATTCCATAGAGAAGTACCCCTCTCCTAGAGAATAATTTGGAATTATCTAGCAAATGGCTTTACTAAAGTTGATGACTTTCGGGAAGTCCTTGAACTAAAGAAAAGCTAAAAAGGAACCTGCATCTGCATTAGAAAATTATTTATAAATGCTGATGACAATTTAATCCCTATTAAATTTTACCACAGGGATTCTCCCTATTTACCATTTTCTTTTTTTTTTCCTGTTTATATTTGCATTAATGTAGTTTTACTTTCATTCTGAAGTAAATTCTAGGAAATCTTTTTGAATAGGCCAAAAAAGATATTTTAGTTATATAGATACATATATGTGTGTGTATGTATGTATATATATACAGTTGAATTGGCCTGAATTGGTGAATTGGTTTTACTTAATTTTTGTGACATCAAAAAGATTTTTGCAGGCTTTTAAACACAAATGTCAATAAAATCACAATGAATTCACATCATATCTTGATCTTTTCAAATCTTTTTTTCCTGATTAGTGACATTATTATCAGTAAAATAATACAATCATAAATATTTTGTTCTGTTGCTTTGGAAAATTATTTATGGGACGATGATAGGGGTAGGTTTCTGAAGTCTCCCTAACTACCCAAGACACTAGATAGATATAATTTACATTATACCTGCCTCATACATGTCTTGAATAAGGAGATTCTAATCATTATTTTATCAGGATAGATGAAAGAAGTAATGTTTTACATTTTAATCCTAGAATATAGCACAGAGAAAGAAATTATGTAATTACCTTTAAATGTATTTTGTAGTGGAAAAACTGGTGGTAGGGTTCATCATCCCCAGTGATGCTTTCTCATTTGATCATCCATACTGGAAGTCAAAAATTACGACAGTGACAAAGAGGAACACCAGCTCTAGAGTACTAATTAAAATGTACCAGCTCAATAGATCTTAGTTCATCTTCACATGGAACCTCATTAAGGCAAAATGATCTGTACAAATTAGTCTTTCCAAATAGAACCACTGGCAATTGTTAATGAGGTTTCCATGTAAAGTATCATCTGTCAAATTACAAAACTAAACCAATCAAAGGCATACCATGCTAGATTATGTCTAATGTCTATTTGTTTAATTGGGAGATTGGTTCATTTTTTAATGCAATCTTGTATTACACATGTGACTTCAGAATTTAGCGACCTGCTTGCATCAATGTCAATATTTGGATGTTTAAAGAAAAGTACATTTAAATTGCTATTTGTTAGCAGAATAGACTTTAATTTATGTTCTGTTCACATTCTAGGCAACTAATGTCTTTCTAACAGTGCTGTTAACAAAGCAGAATAAGAAATAATAAAAAAAAACAATTAAGAATAAATAAAGCTTAAAATTATTGGAAGATGCAAATGCTGCCAAGTGCCAGGTAAAAAGAACAAGAATTTAATACATTCTATTGTAGTCTGTAAGGTATAATGAGAAAAGAATTCGATCCTTAAAACATTATTCTGGTTCTAAACAGTGGAACAAGGGGTAGGGGGTCTTAATTAAAACGTGGAGAATCTGCTTCACCTTTACCCCTCTCCTCCTGTCCCACCTGTCCCATCTACAGTGCAGGCTATCAGGGAAAATAAAGGGTGCAATGAATTTTTCCTGTAGATATGCAGAGAAAAACCCTAATTTGTCTTTTTACATAGGAAATTCCTTACGCGTCAAAAAGAATAAAATATGTGTTAGCAGAGATTTCCTAACCCTTCTCTGTCTCAGCGCCTATAATCTAAACCTAAAGGACTCCTGATAGATTTTTAAGACAGTTATAAGTGATTTTTTAGTAGGATAGAAAGGATGTTTGCAACAGGCAAAGAAATATTGGCGTATCCTGACTTCAGCCATTTTGAAATTCTATGGAACTGGCAGACTTTCTCTGAGATAATAAAAAAAGAGGTTGAACAGCAATGCAATGCTTTGAAGAAAGTTCTGAGGAGAGCAGTCAGAATAATTATAGCCAAAAGAAACGTGTTCTAAGAAGGCTGGTGGGGAGATTTAGGCCTGAATAGCCTTACAAAGATCATGTGAAGTAGGTAAAATGTTGATGAAGTAGCTGTTAGAAAGCAGGAAAAACACCCATCTCCACACTGGATTGTCCCAGAATCAGAGCTCTTAAACTGGATCAAGAAATGAAGACATTTGGACTTTAGAGAAACCATTCTGGTGGGAAGGATGGGTAGATGTTGGAAGAGATTGGGGCGCTTGGAGGAAACTGTTGATGTCTTTAGGGTCCTCTCGTGAGGCAGAATTTTTACAGGACAAGAAATTAATCCTGGTTCTAGCCGAGTTACTCGATTCATTGGAGTAACAGCAGTGCGCTTTCTGTAAATCATGGATGATTTTTGTTTAGCGTTTTTTAACCTTGGTAAAAGCTACTTGTCTTCTTACCTTTTTAAAGTTGTTTTGCCAAAAATTATATGTATTTTTTTATTTCTGCAACTAGCCGATCTGCTGTCATCTGTAATATTTCTTACATTAACTTTCCTGTATCACCTCCCATGCACAGTTTTTGTAAGGTACATAAGCGCAGGCATAAGGGCTCGCGTAGTTAATTATGCAGTAAAATCATCTATCTCTAAATTATCAGTTAGGTAAGGTTTTATAAGTTGTCCTCTATTCAGGGAAATTAATATAACTAAATCTTTATTAAGCCAATTTCTGAAACCTGATATGATAACATAGTATAATATTTACACCTTTGCAAATCTGTAGTACAGCACGGGGAGAAAGACAACTGCAGAACACTAAAGAATCTACAGCTTATGAATGAATGTCCTGATTTACTTACTTTCTTCCAGTAATAACACATTAAACTCTTCTTCATATCTTCTTCAATTAGTAGATTAGGATCTCTGCCTTTCCTGACATTTCATAAACCTCTTCTGTAATTCTTTGTTTAACCAATCTGCAGCATACAGAGGTATAATTTCAGTCTGCCAGAGAGCTGTAACTCAATGGTTTCCACTCCCCGTGTTCCCCAGCTCAGGTGGGCGTTCCAGCAATTTCTGAATCTGCTTTTAATGATCAGCTTGCTGTTTCCAAATTTTGCATTGTATGTTCTAGGTAGGCATTCAACTGTGTATCTGCACTTTTGTGTGATATCAGTGTAAAACCATTATATTACTTATTATATTTAAATATTTATACTATTACAGGACTTAAAATTTCATGAATCTTGCTATGTGTTTTCATATTTCCTTAGCCTAAGTGATTTTGTTCATATATGTATTTTCATTTTTAGGGAGTCTGAAAATGGGAGGTACTCACACTTGAACAAATTAATGGGATTTTGAGTAATCTGCTTTGTCTTCACTTTAAAAAAATATACTACACTTAGAAGATTTAAGGTTAAGAACAATATTGCTGCTGTCAGATTTCTCCTGAGTGACTGGAAGTTGAGAGAAAATGATCCCAGACTTCTAGTCTTGTCCTAAATACAACATTCCTCACCGCATTCATGCTGCAGAAGTTTTGCTTTCACTAGACATTGTCTTCCATGATATTTTTAAGACTTTTTTTTTTTTTTTTGCTTAACTGGTAGTCTTTCTAGTATTTTTTTTAAAGTCATCACCTTATCCACTCTTTCTGTTCAGATTCCTTCTCTAAATTTTAGATAAAGGGGAAAATTTTTCTTTCCTGTGTTCAATTGCAAGAGTGTTCTCAAAGTAGTCCCACAGATTTTAAAATGATGAGCCAGGGTCCTGCAAAACCCAACTCAGTTTTACCTATAAGCGTGGTATTAAGCTCACTATTGCTATTTAAGGCAATTTTATAACATACACATAATTTAGTTGCAGAGATGTTTGATTTAAATGGCGGCCTTTCAATGTCTTACAGTTTAAAGTAGGAATATAAGATCAGTTTTAAATTTGACAAAAAGACAATACGAAGCAAGACCAAGAGCTACAGTTACAAGAGTAAAAGACCCAATTTGTTTTCAGTTAAAAATTTAGCAGTAGGAACTCTACAGAATAAAATACACAGTACAAAGTGATCCCTTTCTCCAATTCACTAACATGCTATCGTATCCCGGTATTGTTAAAGTATAATTCCAATATAGAACATACAGTTTTTATATTTTTGATGTTTATAAAATATTTATTTATGGCTCTGCCTGCCCATTTATCTCGAGGCAATAGAATGGAGAACAAGAAAAAAATGTTTTTCTATAGAGGAAAAGAGAAAAAATATTTATGTGTGACCAAATAATCTATTACAGAGCAGGATACAAATTCAGATATTTTACTTCCAGCCTGCAGGCTTTAACCTTTGGGCCAACTTCATTTTAGTATAATAAAAATATGTCCCTGAAAAATGGAAAATCTAGTAGATTCCAGAAAATCTTCTAACTGATTAATTTGAACTATAGGCAAAATTCGGTAAGTAACAAAAACAAGAACTTAAAAGTGCTCTCATAAAGGCCCTGGAAAAAAAATAGAATTGTCTGAAATGAGTACATGAACAAGTTCATAATAGTTATTGTAAATGCCTGAAAACCACACACTGCCTAAGTACAGAGTCACAAACTGAATAACTGCAAAGAAATATTTAAGTATTTGGAATTCTTTAGGAATTGTATCATCCTTAATAACATCTTTCATCAAAAGCACAATTGTTGATGTAATGTGTTCAGAGATTCAGTTCCGTGCAGTCTTGAGATTGGGTTCAAACCCTGAGATTTAAACTTTTACTTCGGCCTCTTTCTCCTTCCTTCATTTACACAGGGCACATTCTGCGTTTTTCTGCAGGTTACATTTTTAATCTCTTTGCTACCAGTGAAACTAACCAGTTATCCTGCTCAGTTTTTCTTTTTTGCCGGGTTGGATGGGGCTTGGAGCACCCTGGGATAGTGGGAGGTGTCCCTGCCCATGCAGGGGTGGGACTGGATGGGCTTCAAGCACCCTTCCAACCCAAACCATTCCACACTTCTGTGATTACGTGATCACAGCTCATCTGCAATTAAACCAGTGATTTTGCTGCCAAAGGTGCAAACAATCCCAATCCCAGCGATGATAGGGGAGTAACACCCTCAAATGTTACAAGGCAGATGGCACGCACAATAGATTCTGATGAAAAGGCAGCTCTGGACAGTTCTCTTCATAATCCAGTTCATACTACGTATAAAAGTGGAAAAATTCCTTATTGTACCAGCTGATGTTTTGGATGATTTGTACTTTCAAAACCTTAACAAGATAAACTGGGGAGGAAAATGTATTTGCAGTGATGTATAGATGTGGTAGGCAATTACTTGGTTAAGGAAAGACAGTTACAGTAGAAGTGTGATGCAATATTTTAATATTGTTATTGCATCTGCATAACTCCCCTGTATTTTTTATTCTTTAAACTCGATTAAATCTTTATTTCTAATGCTGGTTAATTTTAGTTGCTTACTTTGGATTGTTTCTTTTTATTATTCTTCCTTACCTTATGTTCCTGGAAAACAGCTGAAATCCATCGGCAGGGCAGTAAGAACTGTGAATAGCCTATACCCTGCCCAAATCTGCTTTCTAGATAAATGTGCATTGCCAGAGCTGGCAGAAGAGCCAATTTCATATGCATGGTCACCTTCTTTAACATAGTAACAATGTTCACCTTAATTTGTATCATTTCAAACAAGCAAAGAAAGTTAACGAAACACTGAGGTTAAAAAAATGCCAGTTACTCACGTTGCTAATAGAAAAAAAAAAGTTTAATAATGTTTACATTGAAATCTTGATGAGTATAAAATTGCAAAATTAATTTAGCATTAAAAACATCATTAAAATTAAGACATTTTAAAATACATCTACAGCAGCAGCTATGATTCACGGTGTGGGAGAAGGCAATTGCTGAGGATTTCTGTGAGCTCTGACTGCAGCTGGCATCACCAACCACAATTCCCAGGAGAACAGCAAATGGTGTGACAGATTAGTTATTCCAGCAGCCACGCAATAAAAGTTACTTGTGGATTCATTGAAAAGTGCCCTTTCAAATGACCAATCCATCCTATTACGGAGAAAAATCAATGCACGTTATGCCTTGCAGTTTATTTACATTTCTTTACATTTTAAGGTGACTTTCCCTGTAGCTGTTTGCTTATTATACAATTAAAACAATGTTATTTGTGCATTCTTTCGTCAGTGAAGGTAAGAAGGCCAAACAATGCTGCATTGATAGGAAATGAGATTATTAGTGGCAGGCTTCTTTCTAATTGATGCAAAGTTCAGGAAATAACATATCTGAGGTTTGTTCACTTGGTCAGAGCATGATGCTAATAATGCCAAGGTCATGGGGGCAGTCCTGATCCAGGCCATTCCCCTAAGAGTGGGACTCTGTGATCCTCACGGATCCCTTCCAGCTGGGAATATTCTGTGATTCTGTGATGTGGCACGGTGCCTCCTCACAGCGCTCAGCTGGGACTCACCTTTGGAGCTTTGCATGTTTTGATCTTTTTGGCTGAGATCTTCTCTGAGAAGATTGAGTTCTCACCTTACCTTTCAGGGATGAATGTTAATGAGCAGAAGTTCTTAAGGTGAAGAGAACTTTATTTAGCTGTGAAATATGTCAGACTCCTCGCAGCATGAGGACAAGTTTGGTCATTTACCAGGCCTAGACCTGGTGTTTCAGAGTTGCTTGACAAATCACATGGTCCTATGCACTCACACTTCCCCACAGGATTACTGTGATCTGGTATTTAGGGATTGCTATTTAAGACCTTCCTAACCCATGGTGGTGGTGGCTTGGCCTTCACTGGCCACTGGCTGCCCACCAGGCTGCTCTCTCACTCCTCAGCACGACAGGGGCACAAAATAAAGTATAAAAATCCAGAACAGCTTGTGAAAGTGATCTGTACTCCTTGGCTTGGGGAGCCTCTGGAAGGGACTCTGCTCTACTTCCCTGAGTAAATAACCTGCATCAATAGAAGGAAATGCAAAACTACCCCCTAGAAAAATATTGGGAGCAAAAAGAAAGAACAGACAAAGAATGGAAAAACCACAAAGAGCGAATTTCCCCGCTCCTGTTCTTTCCAGTGCTGCCATGTTACCATCGGTATGCTGCCTTCAGGGTTTTCACAAGGCAAGTGGTCTCTAGGAAAGCACAGGGAAAGTGGAATTAGAGATGTAAATTGAGGGGATCTGTGACAGCTAGTTTTACGAGGATTATCACTGTGAAACCATAAAACTAGGCAGGATACCAGCCTGAAATTAAAATGCTAACAAAAGATGATGACAGGACTGGAATGATTTCAATGGCTAAGAACCTTTTGCATAGTGTAAGGCAAATTCTGCAGGAAGGCACGAGAACTAGCAATCCTCTAATAGCAATTCAGTGGTGTTACCAATTGGCAGCAAATATCTCCACGTCCATTAGACATCTCTAAAGAGAAGACTTTCAAAGTATATAGATCATACTTTTTTCATTCAACAATAAATAGGAAAATAATCTATTCAGGACTAAACCGAAGTCTGTCCCAATCCTCAATTTTTTCACAAAGCGAAAGTATCTTGATTTATACTTCCTTATACTGTTTGGGAAATGATTGCACTTTCTACACCTTTATAGATTTGTAAAAGAGATTATACTCACTATTGCCTTTTCTGACCTCATCTGGGCCTTCTTTTTTTTTATTCTCACACATCAAAACACAACACCTAAACCTAAGGGGCTCTACTGGAGCATGTAAATCATCTTTCCATATTTCTCTTGGGCTGCTTATCTATTGGTGATAATAGCAATGGAAATGCTTTACATGAGGTAAAATTTAGAAATAAAATTCAACAGGATAAACCGCTATTCTATTGAATCAGATCTCAAATGTGATCCACTTCATATCTATGTCTGCCAAGAACAATTTGAAGCACTAAAGTGAATTTTCTACTGTTATCAAGAAGCACACGGTATTTGGGAGAATAGTAAGGAATTGATTTTATATTGTGGGCTGCAATATCCCGGCATCGGAGCAGCCGGGTCACCAGGGGCTCACCCAACTGGCAGCTGAAATCTTTTCTCACATCTCACAGATCACCTGGGGATAGGGATTGGGTCAATATCTCTGGCCCTGCCTCTTCCTCCTGTAATGAGGGCCCTGTTTCCTCTTCATCCCTCACTAAGCAAACTGATTTTGTCTTGGATTTCTTCTGCAGTATAGGTGCAACTGCTGCTGGCACAGGTTGCTCCTCTCGTTCAGCTGCAGTTTGAGTGGCCACAGTGCCTGTTGGTCTGGGTTTCTCCCCCTCCCCTCAGCGTGCTGTCTAGTGACCAGCAGTGTCCAATAAATGGTAGCCAGGACCCAACACAGCAATGAGTTTCTCCTCTCTGGAGCTGCCACAGCACTCTTCTTGCAAGTATTCTGTCACTTTATCAGGGTCCTGTAGTTGTTCAGGGGTAAAATTTCATACCATCAGAGAATTTCTCCAAAAATTGGCCTATTTTCTCCCACATTCCACGCCACTCAAGACTATTTTCCTTCAGGCCAGATCTCTGGACGACCTTCCTAGAAATCTCTGCCCTGACTCTAAGCGTGGTGTGGACTGCACCAGCTCTAAATGTTTTGTAGTCCACACTGAGGAGACCTGGCAGAGAGAGCAACAAGAACACATTTTACATACATACATCCTTAACGCCCAAGGGACATTCCAAACCCTCAAAAGCTGTTGCAACAGGCCTCGAGGAAGAAAAGGGGGTCTAAATCTGGGGAAAATCCTCCTCCCCTCTTCCCCTCACAGACTGTGATTACTCCCAGAGGCAGCGCCTGAGGTGAGAGTAGGAGAGCAACACTGGATACACATCCCAAACGACCCTCACTGCCCTCGATGTCACCCTGCTGATATCACAGACTACAGCAACAAAACAGTGCTGATCCTGTGCCTGCTCTGAACAAGATCCTGGGGAGCACGTGCAGGAATACATCCAGGGTTAGGTACCACACCTATGCTGGCAGATCAGGCAGCGCTGCCACCGATGGCTCCATTCCTCACACAACAAATGCTGAATTCAAACGTGTTTCCAACCTACCCTGGGCAGAGCTGTTCTTATCCCAACCCCAACTCAGTGCTCTCACCAAAACACTCCAAACCATGTATCCCTCCCTCTCACCTCCCTGCTTTCCCTGGTCCCCTTCTCCCTTCGGCAGCTGCAGAGGAGGATTAGAAGAACAAAAGGCGTAGATCACGGGTTGAGATAAGAACAATGTACTGGAAACAGCAATGAAAGAAGAACACGAGCAGCAACAGGAACAGTATTAATAACAGAAGGGTACAAAAGAGAGAGTGATTCACATGCCGAAATGCTCACCACAGAGCTCGTGACCCGACTGCAGCCATGCCACTCCGAACTGGGAAACAGTCCTTCCTTCCAGAAAAGAGAGTCCCTTCCCCCGGCACCTTGGAATGGCATGAGTTGGTATAGAACAACCTTTGGATCCTGGCCATATTCCCTCCTGGCTACTGCAAAAAATTAACCCTGTCCTGGCTGGAACCAGGACAGCAGGGACACCTTCCACCAGGACAGGTTGTTCAGAGCTCCATCCAGCCTGGCCTTGAACACTTCCCTGGGAAACCTGTTGTAAGGCCTCATGACCCTCAGAGAGAATAATTTCTTCCTAATCCTGAATCTAACCCTGCCCTCTTTCAGTTTGAAGCCATTCCTCTTGTCCTGTCTGCTCTAGCAGGTATTCTCTCTCTCATTATATAACATATATAAACTACATATGCATACAAAATGTGTATATATATATATAATGTAACACATTATTGTAGCTCAGGATTACATTTTAACTGATGAAGCTTCATTAATAATAATACACAGATCTTTACAGAATAAACAGAAGAAGAAGATGACTTCTCCTCTTGTCTCTGAAGTTCTATTTTGGGAAATATAGCAGTAGCATTATTAATTTCCATTGCTTAACCACTCTTGCGTTGTTATTATTTAGCCTGGGAAGGAAGAACATTGTTAAGGATGAAGAATGAACAAATGGATGAATGCTTATCATACATTCAACAGAACATATTTCCATTTCTTCTGTATTTTGGTTATATATGGGACTCAAGTCATGCAGTAGGAACAACTTGTTCATCAACATCTAAATATAAGACTTTCATAGATCAATTTATCAATTTATTTTTGTCTCCTACAGAATGTAGATCCATCTTTTAATGATTTGGGTTTTTTTAAAAAAATACAAACTATTGCAAAGGAATCTGCAGTGGGGTAGAACAGGGAGTATATCAAGGTCTAAACATCAAACATGAATCTCTTATTGCATTCACTTTTTTTTTTTTCAGTTTACAATATTTTTATATTTTCCGAAATAAAATTTTATTCCAAAAATTGCTAAATTAATACCTGTAGAACTCCCTAACTGTGAACCATTTGACCTGATTTTGTCAATTACAGATTTATCATTCTGATATTGAGATTAGCAAGTATCTGTCAACAGCAGGAATTTTTATTTCACATCCACCAAAGTTTCAGAGATTGGTGTATATCCCCACCTGTTTGATTAGTCTGGGCCTCGTACCTCTGACCATGAAAGACTCTCAGTGGTGAGGAAGACTTCTTTCTTTTCTTTTTCTTTCTTTCTTTCTTTCTTTTTCTTTCTTTCTTTCTTTCTTTCTTTCTTTCTCTTTCTCTCTTTCTCTCTTTCTCTCTTTATCTCTTTCTCTTTCTTTTTTCTTTCTTTCTTTTTTCCTTTCTTTCGTTCTTTCTTTCTTTCTCTCTTTCTCTCTTTCTTTTCTTTCTTTCTTTCTCTCTTTCTCTCTTTCTTTTCTTTCTTTCTTTCTTTCTTTCTTTCTTTCTCTCTCTCTTTTCTCTCTTTCTTTTCTTTCTTTCTTTCTTTCTTTCTTTCTTTCTCTCTTTCTTTCTTTCTTTCTCTCTTTCTCTCTTTCTCTCTTTCTCTCTTTCTTTCTTTCTTTCTTTCTTTCTTTCTCTTCCTTTCTCTTTGCCTCTTTTACTATTAGATAAAATATATCAAGTTTTTTGGCACCAACATCAAACCTCGTTTGGTTTCAATCATGTTTTTTGGGTATATTTTGAACCATTCTGGGGTCGATCCATTTTATTCACAGAGGCTTAGTTTCCTTTGGTCTTCTGTGTTTAAACCAGCTCATAACAGGCAGGAATAGAATAGACCAGCTTATCTGGAAGGGACCTAAAATAATAATGCAATCCAACTGCTGACACTTAAGGGCTGACCAAAACTTAAAGCATATTAATGACTTTGTAATTTCCCATGTGATAGGCAGAGGAGGGCAGAGGATTCTGAGCTACCCAAATGAGAAATGCCCTGCCCACAGTGTACAACCTGATCGATTTGATATTGGACTGAATTTCTTTGTGCACACACTCGTGTGCAGCTCTTCACATGCCAGTCTTTAGTGTAAGATATAAGCTTCGATAGCAAATGATCTATTTCAGATTTAAAACCGTTCAATCCCAAATTTAATCATTAGGTGGAGCAAAGCCATTTACAAGGCAGATCATTCTCCATCCTGGTGGTGTCAAGTGTTCAGGCTCCCCTGAGGAAGTTAGTCCCCCACACACTGTGGGAATAGCACTTTCTAATTGCAGGCATGTTGAGGTAAAATCTTTAAAACACAAGGCAGCTTTCCTCTTTCTTCTCTACTCTCCACTGAGTGCAAGAATTAGAGTCAGCACAGTGTCAGGTCCTTAGCTGCATTAACAACCCCTATAAAGGGAAATTATACACTGCTGTTACTGCCTAAAGCAACTACTTTCAAAAAAGAAAGTCTTCCAATTGTTATTGGGTTTTTAAAAATCTTATGTTACACACGAATGCATGTATTCATCATTACATCACTGAAGATCCAGAAGCACAAAGACCATTTTTATTAATCAAGTGGCAGCAATTTAACAACTACTAGACTCCATGTGGGATGTTTGCTGGAATATGCATTTGTCAGTGAAAGAAATAATATTCACATATCTGATTTTCATACCACTTAAATCTGCCAAACTGGTATTAGAACAACTTCATTTAGTATTTTCTTAATACATTCTTGCTACCATTTTCAACATGTATTTTTACCAATGACTTAAGAAACAAACAAAAAAACCCCAGCATACCCCCAGTACTGAAAGCACACACAATATTTTCAATTTTTTCACAATTTTGCTTAAATAACAATAAAAATATTTTTTTAAAGGCCTGAAGAGGTATTTATGCTTCTGAAAGTGCAGGAGAAAGTCTCAGACACTTTTCTGAAGTGCAAGGCTGCACGTTGAGAATCCCAGTAGAAGCTTGTCATATGTATGTCTCTTTAAAAGTTTAAAAACCTTAGTGTGTCCAAGACAGAATTGAAAATTAACCAGTTTCCTTATACACTTGAGCCTTTGGACAAGAGGTCTGTATCCAACAATTTGATTCAGATAAAACTTCAAATCCATCAGACAATATTAGCAAGTTAGAGTGCCCTGCATTATGGTAAAAGTCAGCACATTTCCAATTCTTTTTTTTTTTCCTTTTTGGATTGTTCTTTTTTGGGGTCTGGGTTTTTGTTGATTTTTTGGTCTTTTGTTTTTTTTTGTTTTTTTAAGAAATTGTATTTAAATTCCTGGGAATTGATTATAAGTTGAAAGTGATTGTAGTTCTGTACCTCTGCAGGTGCCTACTGCCATCTTGTGTGCTTTTGTTGTCATGTGAATGGACACGTCTTTAAAAGGTCGACTAATAAGGTATATTCAGGATTTAATGGATAGAGCAGAGCCACTCTACATATCAAGGCGTGGACAGTGAGACTGGCACAACTGGAAAATACCTGTATCATTTAATCTCTACTCAAAATGTAAGTTCTACATTTGTAATGATAACAGACTTAGTCTTTCCAGCTTAAAATCTTTCAATCTTTTTTTTTTTCTTTTTCTGTTGTTCTCAGGCTGGGAAATTCTGACTTGTGCAAATCTTATTGACACTGGTTGTTCATGTTCAAGTTAAGCTATTTCTTAAATTCCTGTTCTCCCCAAGTATCAGACAAAATTACTGCTGAAAGGAAACATTTTGGCCAGACATGATTCTCATAAATCCATGCTGGCTACTTCGGTTCACCTTCTTGTATACCTTATGCTTGGAAAATATTTACAGACTTATTTCCTCCATCTTCTAAGGAAGTCACTCAGCAGGCCAAATGCTGCTATCCTTTCACCCAGGGCTGTAATTTCCCTTTTTCCCACTTCCCTGCTCTCAATACCCTGACTGTCATGATCTCATGGCCACTCCAGGCAAAACTGTCACTGAGCTTCACATCCCAAACAGCTCTTCCTCACTGATGGGATCCACCAAAGCACTTCCATTCATTGTCTCCTTGGTCACTTGTGCCAGGAAGTTGCATCAATGCACTCCATAAATGTCCTGAATTTCTTGTGGCCCACCACCACAGCAGGTAACTTTGAGGTTTCAGTCCTTGAGGACTTCCAGCCCTCTGAAAACCAGAGCTGCCAGTATATGGCTTCTTCCAGTTATGTAAAGGCAGCCTTACTTTTTCCTTTTTTCCTTTTCCTTTTTCTTTTTCTTTTTCTTTTTTTTTTCCTTTTTCTTTTTTTCTTTTCCTTTTCCTTTTTCTTTTTCTTTTTCTTTTTCTTTTCCTTTTTCTCTTTCTCTTTCTCTTTCTCTTTTTTCTTCTTCTTTTTCTTTTCCTTTTTTTTTTCTTTTTTTGCTACATTTTCTCTCTCTGGTCCAGTTGTGGAGGGGAGTGATGGAGCAGCTTTTTCAGGCACCTGATCTCCAGCCAGGGTCAAACCACCACAAAAGCACTTTGAGATCCTAAGGTAAGGAGTACTACAGAAAGTATTATTTTACACAGGGGTTACATTTCTTCAGGAGACATAAACTGTAATTGTAGAATAACTGGTCTAGTTGCAGATACATATGAGTATTGTAAAACACTTCTCACCTGCCTCGTTAGTCTGTCTGCTAAGAGGGGATGAGCAAAACCAGCCAGGAAATATCTTAATTGCAAAGTAGATGCAGCAGGCACGTGTGGGATTTGTGCTCTGTTGCAGTTTCAAATGCTGCAGTTATGATATTAACTTTAGATAACTTCAACCAACAAAAGCACAAAAAGCTGTATTTAAAATATGAATGAAAACATAATCAAAATTAGGAAAATACTATAATTTTTTTCTCAGACATTATATTGCAGACAAGAAAAATGTTCAATAGTTGGATGTATTGTCAGGGACAATATGTTTCTCAGATTAGAAAGAACTTTGATTTATTTTAGAAATGAGGTTTGAAAACTGGCAATTCACAGTTTATCTTGTCAGGCTGAAAAGAGCTTTGTTGAAGAGATAACAAAAGTTTCCTTCCATCATGGAGTGAGATAGATAGGCAGTTACATCTTCAGTTATATCTCAAGTGTTTGCACTTAAATCCATTGGAAACAGTCTAAAAAATGAAAGTGTTATAGCTCTGGACCTCATCTACAGTAAAAATGAAAAGATAATCACCTCTGACTAAAAAATTAGCTACCTGATGTGTCAGAACTCATCCTGTTCAATAGTTCAAATGAGAGAGATTATAATGAGGTTGAAAGGCAATAATAGGAAAATCTATGATCTCAGATTTCAAACTCTGATTCATTGCTAAGTCCAGCAAAGTTTGACACGTTTTGAACACAGAAAGTGGAATCTGAGAGCTTAAATTCATGCACAGATGATGTTTTGTTCAAGAAAATTCCCTCACAGAAGTGAGACAAGGAATATCTTTATAAAGTGAACAGTACCTCACCTTCACTACTTCTGGTCTTAGATATTAGAGGCAGCAGCACTGCAAAAGCTGAATTCACCCAGAATTCAGATGTATGCATCGTTACCAGTTCTCTCCTAGATTATTTGACAAGTAGTTGATCTGCTTTAAACCTTCAGCTATTGTGTTTATGGACCTGATGGATGAGAGCCAGAAATACTCAAAATCGTGATCTGTCACTCCATGTCCATGACTTTCCCCAGCCATTCCACTCCCCCTGCATCACTCGTGGAGAATTCTTCTCCATTTTGTTCACTCTTGGTGCTGAGATCTTGAAATTCCCTCTTAAAAACAACTCTTCTAACTGGACTTTAGTATCAGCCTTTCTTCTACTTTATATTTTTGGTTTTTTCCTTTAGAGCAACTCTACTCAGCACAGCTCCAGACCAGACCAAACCAAACCAAACCTCAAATACTCTCTAGTTGTTGTCTAATTAATTAAAAAATTAAAATTAAAAGGAACAGGAATTTGACCTGTCGGTGCACTTACGTGGAAAATCAATTCCTTAGATCCAATTATTGCTAACATGTTTTTAACAGTGGGGATTCACCTTCCTGTACCTCTGTTTTCTCTCTCAGTGTTGTTTTTTACATTAGCTCTTTTTTTCAGGGATCATCTGGTATTCATATCTGTATAATTTATAACCCAGGTATGTCCCAACCTCAGTTTAACCCTTCTAAGTGTACATTTTGAATTAATTTCATTATTAGGTTAATTTGTATAATGTATTTTATACAGACAGACTCCATGAAGTCTTTCAAGAGGATAAACTACCTTGTTTCTGTAAAACAACTGTCTTTGTTAAAGGCATTCTAAAAGAATACATCCCCAGATTTAAGGTTAATTTATTTATTAACAAAAAAATAAATGGCAATTAGTTATGTATGAGTGTCTTAAATCAAAATGAGAAAATGGATTAAATTACTTTTTTTGTCTTTGCTTTAACTGAGGGACATTTTTTTTTGAAACAACCCTACTTTTTCAGAATTCCACTTTAGACCCTCCTATCGCAATCTGCCCAAATAAATCCATTTCTTTGTTAAACTGATGTTTAGTAGAGAATTTAAACCTTAAAACGATCGTATCTTACTGATATGATATTGCCATGATCAGCATGTGACTGGAAATGTTCCAGTCACCGTCCCTGAAAGAGTTCCCAAAATGTGTGTTCGTGGCACTTGAAGACATGGTTTTTTGGTGAACACGGGGGTGGTGCTGGCTTGATGGTTGGACTTGATGATGATCTTAGAGGTCTTTTCTGGACTTAATGATTCTGTGATTCTAAGTCAAGGAAAACCAAAGCCAAATCATTCAGTCCTCTGAGTTGAAAACTTTTCTGATCCATTAGGGATGTGCTGGTTTTTCTGGTTTTCTTTTTTTTTTTTTTCCAAGAATGATTGAAACACACAAAAATCTGGGTATTGTAGGAAAAAAAGTCTAAATTCTAAGGTCATGATGGTGCTCTGGAACTTGGACTGTTGTCCTGCTCATAGTGACTAATGTTCTGTTATCGAGAAATAGCTCTGAAATTATTTTACCTCATGGGGAAAGTACTGGTGTTGATGCCTAAAGATTTTTACCTTTTGCATATATTTGTAGCTTTGTAGATTGTTAATATGAAGTTATATAGCTTCTAGTACTTTCCTTGCTCTTTCTCACATTTTAGAACAATAAGCTAACCCTTTCTAACACTTTATGTCACACTCTTGAAATTCCGTTCAGTTTTATTTTCAGGAAAAGAATTTCTATTTAGGACACTCTGTTTTGCACCAGAACTTAGGAGACATGACAAGAAATAGGGCAAAGGAGCCCATGGAGCAATTCCAAGGAACAGTTGCTGGGGCAACCAATCTCTTATTGGATGCACCTGCTAGATATTCTAATTAACCTTACAAAAATTGTAGGAATCCTGTGCCATGCATGTATTTGTGCACCTGAAAGCTTTCATTGAAGAACTGCTTTTTATCTTACTGCTTTAACCTTGTTTGGAAAAGTTTTTCTTCTGATTGCAGGCAACAGCATCTCCCAGAGTCTCTGGATCTTCACACCACCTCTTGTACCTCCTCAGAAAGGTAATTAAAAGTAAAAGCTAGCTGCCTCTATTAAAATTTATGGTTTATCTCAGTTAAAAGAAAAATAAAATTAATAAGTTTTACTTGAAAAAAACTACATTGGGTTTTGCAGAACATCTATCTGCCGACAATACAGCAAATTTTGCTTTCCAGTTGTGGCTGTGGCTCAGTCGCCACAGGGGCAGAGCAGCCACCAGACCACAGAGGAGGGGGTGGTACCCACAGAGCCATCCCTCGTGCACAGGCTGGAAATCAGGGCAGAAATTTAGAAATATCGACTGGCACAAACCAAGACATAGAGCTGTGGGCTGGAGAATGAGAAAGGAACAGAAAAAGCCAGAAACAAGAATTTCTAATGCCAGCTGGAAACTTCCATTGTTGGATCCTGAACCTGACTCAACCAAAGCTGGATTGGCATGACATTTCAATTAAAAGTTGAGAAGACTTGTCACTGATAGAGATGAATAGTTTTTAATTAAATATCTCTTGAAAGATCCTGTGAAACAAACCGGGGCAAAGTTCTTCCAGTAGGCTAAATACAGAAAAATGAGGACAAAATACGGCTTCGTGCAGCCTAATTATTCACTAGCTAATTTCTACAAGTACCTTTTTTCTTTCTCTTTTTAAAAAATCAGATGCACCACAAGGAACACTGCACTGAAAACACCAAGTCACCCTTCATTATTTGGTATATGCTACCAAAACTAAAGGGAATAATGCCCTTCAGTTGTAACAATAGGATTTAGGAATACTTCTGCACATAATTCCATTCCACTTTGCCAGAGAAAACCAAGACTGTACCACCAGAATAACCAGCATTTCCACATATCTCTGAAAAAGAAAAGTATTTCCCTACAAAGTACTTGTGTGGTTAGATCATCCTTAATAGAGTTCATGTTGAGGCTTCAACTTCATAAATGATTTAATCTGACAGATTAAAAAATAAATGTGCAAATCAATATTTATGAAGTAGACACATACCAAGTTCATGTCATGGATTTTTATTTATCTTTATGTTTTATTCATTTAAATTTATTTCTAACACATGGTTACAATAAAATATCTTTCTACTCACTTTAAAAAACTGAAGAAAAAGAACACTAAACACTGACATATCTAATACTACCTCAAATCTCAGAATTCCTATGTCAAGTAGAAACAAAAAAGAGCATAAAACTTCTACTGGTGGCAGCTTCTTCTCCATAAAATTTGCTTTGCCAGCCACTTAATCTTCCCATAATTAGGCAGTCCATTGGTAACACGTGGTTAAACTAGAAATTGATGTTGTAGTTAATAGTTTGTATCAAATTATAGCTGCAGTAAAGCAATCCAGTCTTAGAAAGGCAATTTTATTTTCTAGTGTTTTCTGGGGTTAAACTACAGCATGAAGTTATTCAATCCCTCGTTATAGAAAACTCCCTAATTCTGTACCTTCCTCATCTGCAACAGATGAAATAGTAATAGTAGATTTGTGATAATAAATAATAGTAGATTTAGAGCCAAATGATGTCAAAAAGACATTTTATCTCTATGTCACTAGGACTGGAAATTATAAGGTGTTGAGTGAGTCAACAGAGAACTCCATGGACCCTACAAATCCATGCTGGGAGAAGCTCACGTGTCGGAAATTTTTCTGTCAGAAAGGTCATCTCCTCGGGGGACAGGCAGTGCTTGGTAGCATCTTTGAGCAACAAAGCTTTGAAAATGCACCTTTAACTCCTCTCCCCACCCAGTTACCACTCCAGTGACAATATCCTGCAGCCAGTACCTGAGTGTGATGATCGTGTTCACTCAGAAACACAGCTCTGGGTCAGGAATTCCGAAGATACACAGAAATGTTCGATTGAATTAGTCTCTGCATTGAAGCTGTTCATCAACAGACTACATAAAATGACTGAACAGCTGGTATTTATGACAGATAATAAAATCTGAAGAAAAACAATGATAAAGAGCTTGTAATAATGCTGAGTTACGTGCTGGAAGTGCAGATAGCTTGGATATCTGCAAATGCAACAATGGAATAATAAAACAGTATTTCCTGGCTTGTGACAGATAAAATGAATATTTTACAGATAAAATGAATTTTTTACAGACAAAATGAATTTTTTTATTTGTGGATTGGGTTATTATATTGGCCACCGCCTTCCAATGTGGAATAATTCCATGAAGAGAGTTGGAATATTACAATTAGAAGGGAACTTTAAGGAAGTACATCTTTTTCAGTTCTCCATACCAGATTAAATCACAAGTTTTGACATTGCATTTCAATATATTCCAGTTTTACATACACACTTTGTACATTAGAGTCGCATGGACAGCTACATACACAGAATTTTAACAGTACTTGTGCCCAGCATGACTTCTGCAATTCTATTTGAAATCGAGAAAACTGATGGATCAAGATACAAACTGATAAGTGAAGAAGTGGAAGAAGAGAGAAATAAAATAAACAAGAGATGTAATTGCAGGCTATCCCTGGCAACCTTTCATGAGTAGTACCCTGACAGTTCCCAAGAAAAAGATGGCTAAACCTCCCTAAACCTCCTCTTTTCCCTCTTTATTGATGAGCATGACATTAGATGAACATCAATTAACTCATGCCTGGCTTTGTGCCCTCCCAACCTCTCACATCCCCCAACCCACTCACCAGGAGGCAGAGTGAGGAACAGAGTTTGATGCTGTGCAAACACTGCCTTGAAATAACTAAAACAGGACTGTGTTATCAGCACGGTTTTGGTCACAAATCTAAAACACAGCACCACACACGATTAGCTCGATCCTAGCCAGACTTTGAGAAATTTTATCTGTAAACAAAAACTGTGGTAGAAGCATGGTTTTGTGTGCTGCTTTTCTCAGAAGTGATTTATCTGCTAAAGGTAGTGGGAAGATCCTGTAATATTTTTGAAGCTGTGGTCATTGTCAGTAGTGTATTAAATATTGCTGTATCAGAATCCAGACTCCCATCAAGCTGCACATCACAGAAGAAATTCAGTTCCTCTCACAGACATGAGGAAAAGTCAGTCTCTCACCCTGAAAACTCTTATTTCCAGAACAGAACAGCATCGTGAAGGCTGCATCAAAGTGCAGGGCATAAAACCTTGTCCTGCAGCACTGCAGCTATTATTGAAACAAAAGAAGTATCTGATGGAAGAATGGCAAAACTAGCTGAATGCTAATAAAAGCTTAAAAACGGCACCATGGATAGGTAATTGTGGGTCAGCTGAATAAATATGTAATGGAATTTATTGCCTTAGAAAATATAGGACTGTGAGTGTCACTCGCTCAGATTCTGCTGAGCTTAGGTGTGTAGGCTCCCAAGTGTTTAAAAAGTCAGGAAACAAAACCTGACCTCCTTTCTGCTACACTGTGGAATGCACACTGCTGTACAGCAATCTGAACTCTCAGTGAGCTGAGGCACTTGTTTCCTGCATGATAAAAAAAGAACTTAGTGAACGGAGGTTGTAGGATGAAAGATGGAAATGTTCCCATTTCTTAAAAAATCATGGCTCATGTGTCGCTTATAACTCAGTAAAATACTTGTATTGACACTCCGAAAATACCCCATGAAATGTTTCAGCAAGTTTTGAAAAAATGCTTTTGCTGGTCTGACATGGATGGGGTGAACTGTAGGACACTTTTATTTGAATATGCTACCTCAAATGGGAATGATATATCATTTGTGTTTGCCTAGAGAAAATGTTGTGGCATCAGCAGCTCCTCATTCTGTTTGTGGCTGCAAACCAGCTCTTGGGGAAGAATCAAATGGCCCGTGTTTGCCATTAGCCATGACTGACTGATTGATTTTGGTCTTACTATAATCACTTCCTTGAGAAGTTAAACTTCTATCACACTTCCAGACAAGTACTTGTGCTTGACAAAGGCAGATAATTAAAATATTTATCACTTCTAGATTTAAAATATGTAATTACACTGTTTAATCTGTCTATCACAGATACTTAACTTTCATCCACTTATTTCCATACAAGGTCTAAAAATTTTTATTTGAGGCAAGATAGTATGAGCTTGGCTAATATATGTTTTTGGAAAGGCACCTTCTTACAAATTCTTCTCTAAGTATCTTGGGGGGGCTTGTAAAATTTATTTATTTACTAGGTCAGCTATAGATTCATACAAATTTTAAACCCTTTAAAGCCTAATAATTTCTGAAGGTATTTCTGTCTTCTGTAATTCTTGAATCAGTAGGCAGGTTTATATCTCTTTTATTTAATGTCCTAGTAGTGACAGGTAAAGAATATTTCTGCAAAACAATTTGTCCAAAAACATGGTGGCTTAAGTATCAGGCAAAGACAAATGATTCAGTTGTGGGCTTCCTTTTAGTCCAGCTGAGATCTCACAACAGCTCTCTGATCCAGTGGATGTGGTGTAGGTTAAACATTTGTATAAATGCGCTGTCAAAAGTAAAAATAATGATTCATATAAACATGGTAACCTCTTCCACATGAGGACAAACAAACAAAGTATTGTAAATTAAAGTATTAAAATTATAAATAAATTATTTAGCATATTTCTCAAGAGAATGAAATCTGGCTTTCTGGGGAGAGGTAAAATGCATCACAAGTACAACATATTTTGGTCCTCAAAAACAATTTTGGCAACAAACACTTTGCCTGAGAATGATATCTCCTGATCTGACCACAACCTATGTTGACAGCAAGAAACCTGTAGGTTTATTCTTCACAAATAAATAAATCTTGCAGCAAAATTCAAGGCATGATAAATTTAATGTTCAAAAATGGGTGAGTGCTACATTTTGAAGGCTAACACAGATATTCCTTAAGAACCTTCTGCAAAGTATCTTGTGGCATTTCTAAGAGTGAATATTGAAAAATAGGAGGATGTCATTATAGATGTGTGTAAATGCTATAAGCTAACTGTAAAAATTCTATCACCAAGCAGTTCATTTTTTTGCCTATTGCCTTCAGTTTCACCAATTCTAATTGCTAATTCTAATTTTAAACCCTGCAGAAGAGAACAAGACACCAGGGACTCCGACAGCAGTACATTCTGAAATCCCCACGTGTTTAGAACCAGACAATATGCTGGTTTGGGTTTGTGTGGTTCTTTTTCAGTGGGTGGCTTCTTTTTTGCCTCCAGCTTAATGGGGCTGTGCTTGACGTTCATGATAATTTAAGAGTCTGACTGATTTCATATGGAGTTTTCACAGCCCTTGGTAAGGTGTTATGGTGACAAAATTTAGGGATTTCTGATCAAAGACTCAAAGTGGCAAACAATACAGAGGTATTTTTCTATTAGAGAAAGGAATACAATCCAGTGGTTGCAACTGTTGGAAATCAAGTGCTCCTTTTCACTAATGATTCATTCTTGGTGAAGCAAACCAAGACATATGGGGGATTTCCATAATTGCAGGGGAATTCAAGACTGAATAGCTTGATTAAAGAGAAGCATTGTGTTTTGTGAGAATCGAGATTAAATGTTTATAAAAAATAAATTGGTAACATGGGTCTGTAAACTGTGCATTGATAAAATGGCTTGGTCTAGTAATAAAATAATTCAAAAAAACAAGCCAAAACGAATGGTTTGTGGTTTTGCAATTGTGATACCTACCTGTGTAAAAAAATTGATTTTATGGGCTTTTTTTAATCTTGGTCTCCATGGTTAGACCAGGACTATTTTTGCAGAACCTATGAGGAATGTATACGTTATTAGCAGCATCATATTTTTGGGGATAGTGTATTGATCACTACCACCTGTGTTTGTATTTTTTTAGGGCCAAGAAAAGAAAGGAAAATATTTTAGAAGAGATCAGTGCCTGTAACACCATTGGTATGTTCCTATGAAAACCTATCTTTCCAATTAGATCACTTTTTGTGAACATCTTCTCCTTAATACCCCTACATATTTCTCTTATGTAATTAGTCTGGAAAATAAGGATGATTCATGATACAAGCTTATTAAGGAGTTTACAAAAATAAGTAAACACATTCCTAGACAGGATAATGGCTTGTCATCTGCCCTGAAATGCTTCCTATTTAAAATCCTTCTATGACAATATGTTTTCACACATCAATTCTTTCAGAATTTGAGGATGGAGGTTATTGTGTTCCTTTTATTGAATGCACTGAGACCTTAGACTGTTATTCCAGTTAGAGGCAGTACCAGAGTCTCATCCTCATTACCTCTTCCCTAGTGAAAATTAAAGCATGATATTGATTTTGGAGCCTCCCGTTTTAAAGGGTAACTTCATTGTCAAATGCCACTCTATAGCAGGTCATCTCCCCTTCTTCCTTATTTATTTTCATTTATATGACCACAAAATCTTTTCCTATCTGTTTTAACATCTTTTTTTTCAAAGACTAGTTTGTCTTGATTGAAGCAACGTGCAAATTCTCTTTCTCTTCCGGACTTTTTAGGCACATCTCCCTTCAGCCATTTATTTTATCACTGTATGGTGTTTACTCCAAGCAAGATTACTGGAAGAGATAGTCACCTCCTCAGATTCAGAGTCCTTTCTTGTATCTTTTTCCCCGTTGCTCATGATATGAGATTAAAGAAGCAATATATATCTGGAAATGAAAAATCCTATAGAACTTTAAGCTCCTTAGGTTACTTCATCAACTCATTCCCTGAAACTCTCAAAGGTTGCCTTTCTGAAATGAAAAACACTACCTAAAATTAAAAAAAAAAAAA
>VZTG01009062.1:24397-42768 GCA_013397845.1 Melanocharis versteri | reverse complement strand
TTCTTTTTTTTTTTTTTTTTTAATTTATTTTATTATTTGAAGGTTTTCTACTCTTTCACCCTTTGGGAGCTCACCCAAAATTCCTGGGGTTTATGGGAAACATTTGTGTTTCTGATTCCCTGCTATCTAGCCTTGCTCTCTGATAGTCGATCTATTTCCCTGGAATTTAATTTAATTTAATTTGTTCTGATGGGTAGTTTAATAATTTTATATTTCTTTTGTGATGATATGGCCCTTTACATGTCTGTTAGGATACAGTTGGGACTGACTGGTGGGTTGTGACAATTTTAAATCAAAAATTACTTCTTCTTAGATGGTGTGTTGAACACCAGTCTAATACTGCCCCTAATACTTCACATGGAATTTTTTTCACGCACAGAAATTCAGGTTTTCCCATTAATGTGAGTCTTCTCTCCCATTCTCCTATCTGCACATAACATTTTGACATTTTGATTTGTGAATTCACATAGATGATAGTTCAACCTTTCCTGAGTGTTTTTCCTTCTTTTGTGGACTTAGCTTTTCCTACTGAGTTAATAATTAAAACACATATGCAAAGGACATGGAAGAGTTTCTTAATTTCTGTGCTTGCAGGCTTATAAATCAGCTATTTTGACCATGCAAATTAGATGCCCTTACTTCCAAATAAATTAAAATACACTAGGAATTTTGAAATTAGTTATAATTAGTTGCAAAGCAGAATCATGGAGAGTGTTCAGATTCAGCTTTGCTTTGTGAGCCTGTTAAAAAAATGATGTGAATTTGTGTTTATAAAGGGAGGGTATTTGGAGTGGTATGCAGTCAAGGTCCAGGAAAAAGTAGGCTGCAGATGTTCATACTTAACTGTTGTGTGTATGGAAACATGAACAATTTGGCTGCTGTTAGGGTCACTTTTGCAAATTGTTTCCAGCATTATTGCCACAAAGTAAGAATGAATTATAACAATTAGAATGATTGAAGTGTAATATAAGATGGTTGTTCACTTTTGTTTCAGACTAAATGGAGCTGGAGAGGTAAATATATCTGTGCACTGTCAGTGATTAGAGTTGTTAAGAGACAATAATCGTAGAAACCAAATAATAAAAGACCTTCAGATGTAATTGTTTCTTCATTAATGCCATTTTATGTTAATTTGTCAATGGCTCCAGATGGAATAATCGCAGCCCTTTTTGTAATTGGTGAGTACAAAATATTATATGTATTTATTATGGATGAGAATTCAAGCAGACAGCGGTACAGGTTTTGTTCCCTATCACCTTTTGTTGTCTTCTAAATAGTTCTCCACTTTTAAAGCAGAAGTACAAGACAAGGAGGAAACAGAGGAAAAGGGGGAGAAAGAGGAAAGAGAAACTACAAGAGTTGCTACTGCACAGGCAGGTGTGAGGGATGAAATCCCATTTTGCTTCAGCCCAAAAAGATTGTGGAGTAAAGAAAAAAAAAGGAAAATTGTTAGTTCTGTTTCCTACTGGTTGTTATCTATGGTTTAGATGTGTTCTGTTTAATAGGTCCCTGTCCCAGGGATGAAGATGTGACCAGAGGGAGAAAGGGGATGAGAGGGAAGGGGAAAGAAGAGCAGGGGGTCAGAAGAGAAAGTAAATTCCTGAGTACCCATCCCATGGGAAAGGGGACAGGGACCATCCCCAGCAGCCACAGGGTATAAAATATTAACATTTTCACCAAGGGTGTGTGGGTTCGCCTCTCAGGGGAGAGACAGACACCCGACTCAGCTGACTCATTGATACAAATAAACACTTTTTACTTCTAAGACTTCTCCCCCTCTCAACTGTATCAAAAGGAGGGTTATTTCTAACACAGGGAATTCAAATTACTATAAGCATAGCTGTTAAGAAAATATCATTGAAGTATCATCTACTTCTGAATATGAGACTCCATATAATCTAGAGATGGAGAGAATTTATTAGGTCATTCAGTGCAGTCATGATGAGCAGTACCAGATGGTCATTTCAGTTTCATCTTTGTGTTCCTTGTCTCATATGATAATCTAAGCAAGATTACCATTGTACTTTTGTTGCATTTTGCCAGCTTTATAAGTACTTTAGATACATAATGGTGGGTGCCATGTAAAGACCAAGACACGGTTATCAAAGCTTTTATGATGGATTGCTTATAATCTATATTTAAGGTCACTTTTCAAGGCCTCTTAAACCATAATACGGCAATTAATACGTCTATCTTCTTATACAGCAGTGTTTTTGCATTAAGGATTAAGTTACTCCAGAGCCACTGACAATTTGGGAGTGTTGATTTATTAAAATATGGATATGGATCTAATATCGATATCCAACTAGGACAAACAAAGACTCTCTAACTCATCAAGTTAGAAAGTGTATGTTTATTTCAGCGCCGGGCTTCGCGTGGGATAGTTCCCTCATCTGCAGAAGCAAAGCACAAACCAGCACAAGGTTCTTTTATCTACAAAAGTTTTGAATATTCAAAATACAAATGCACATTTATCACATAGATGCCACCCATGCCCCACTTTGTATGGTAATTAGCTTAAAAGATCATTAAGCATGCGTAGTCGATTTTTAGATTTGGGTCGGTGGTCCCGTGATTTGGGGAGAGGTCTGGAGAGATGAATTAAAACTTGTCTTTCTCGTTTTGACCTTTCTGATTTTTGACAATACATATTACCCTGGGGGACCTCCAGTTCTTCTCCTCATTACTTCTGAATACTAATTGTTTAAGTTTCTTTAGATCTCTTAACTAGTGAGGTCTGTTCCCTATTACAAGTGCAGCTGAATAAACTTAACATGACAGGCTATCAGTTACTTGTATTCTGAATCTTATTCTAAGCTTAACTCCTTAGCTAATTATTAACTTTCTTAATTAACTCCAGCTGGGTTTGCTTATTAAATCTATTCTAGCTAGCTCCAGCAAAGCTAACCTTTGACTAAAATCCTAATATTTTAAATGTTTAAAACTCTATGCTTCAGTGTGTCATTTCAACTCCTTACATTAAAGTTCCAGCACTGTCTGGGAGGAATCTGCAGCGAGGCTCTATTCTACTAAGTTCTGACACCAATGGACAAATCCCTGCAGAAATATGAATTAGATCCCCTCCGAGCACTGACTTGCAGTGTGTCCCTGCCACTTCTGCGTTCATAATTTCTCAGTGATTCCTGCATTTCTTTATGTCTGTTTGTGACTTGTCCAAAGCAGTTGCTTACACATCATAGATGGCCAGTATTCTGTCTGGATGCATAAGAACATTCACTTTTGAATGGCATAGACATTCAGTCACAACATATCTTTCACAAAGTACAGCCCTCTGCGCAAATTACGTGTTTTTTTAATTCTTCAGATGCAGAATATTCCTTGGAAAAATATGAATTAGAGAGGAGATACACTAAGGCTTGTGGTCATGAGAAGGTTCTTTAATTTTATGCTGTCACATAACATGAAGGTCATCAGAAGAAGGCAGTCAAAAGAAGGCTTTCTTCTGCAACTGATCTGCTACTCTACCAGCTGATCAAAATCAGATGGTCACCAAATAACTTGGCTAAGCTTTGTCTCTTAACTCTGCAATCCTACTTCTTGCTAAACGAAAGGTAAATCTTTACTTTACCAGCATTACACCCCCACAGGAAGAGGCAGGGTTTTTGGACAGTGGTTCCATGGTGAGACACTAACAGCAGCTGTGGAGTATCACACACCTGAACTCAAATCAGCTGAGAGCATTGGAGCGACTGCATCATGCTGAAATCTCCTGTTCAGCTGTTACACATCATCTAATGTCCACACTTCATAGCGATGTTGTTATCTGGGTGTAAATCACATTCTGCAGCACCAATTACCCCAATCAAAAACCTCTCCAGCGCTAGCATCAACAACAGTTCCTTCAGCTCACCACTAAATCATTAGCCTTGGAATAAGGGATTGAATACGATGTAAGTGGCAAATGTGAAGTATTCAGGAGCAGGAGGTTATTAATAGACTTTAGGCTACAAAAACCTTTTCTCTTAGACCCTGCAGGACACTGCTCCAAAGAACAAATGGATTCATGTGCACAGCAGAAAACAGAGTGCACAAACATGGGTACTGCAGCTGGGGGCTAAACAGGCATGGATGCAGCAATGCTGCAAACTTGCCTCGAATTTGTCCGAAAATCCTTCCTTTCATTTCTGTTGCACTGATAAATAATTTGACTGGTTTTACACAGCATGCAATCCACTACCACAGATACAGTAGAAATGACCCTTTAAATAAAAAAATGATCTGCTTATCTGTAAATCTTCCCTTTATTGTCTCAACATGTGTCATGGTCACAGAGGTGAGAAATGGATGGCATACAAAAGCACCTGTCTGCAAATTTATTACTTAAACCAGGATAATCCATGGTCCATCTCAGGCTGAAGGTGTTGCTGTGTTGCTCATGTTAGTCACATGATGTTACTTCCAGCTAAATAATTTTTATCGGTTAATTAAAATCCTGAACTACTAATTATGGGAAGAGAATGACTGTGTGTTTGTTTGGGTTTGGTTTTTTCCCACTTGTAATTCAACACAGAAAAATGAAAATGAAAATTTACTAAAGCTTTTGTGGGGAGGATGATGGGGTAGAACAACGGTGATACAAATATTTTTAAGCTTACATGCATTGAAATAATTTTCCCTGTTGCCTTCTCAGTTTCAAAATATTAAATGTTTCTTTAGCAGTAAAAATTCATGCATTTGCACTAAATGTTAATAGTTTAAATGTCCTACTGACACAAGAGCTTGACCCTGCAGGATCAGTCTCTTTTATCATCCCTGATACCCCTGTATCTCTTGATATTAAAGAAGATTGTTTATTAATATCCAGATTCTGCTTTGATCTTTGCTTTTAGAACTCAAAATAAAAAAGAATTTTAAAAAAGGAAAAAAAAAGTCACGTACAGAAATTGTTATTTTATTTCCAATTTCTTTAATAATAGTCTTGAAAGACTGACAGACAAATTGACTTTAAGGAAGATTTTTCTGAGATATAGAAACTCAGTTCATTTTAATAATATCATAGCAGACAGTGAATATGTTGTTGCCTGTTAATGGATGTAAAACTTTTTCAGCACTGTCTGAGAGGAATACATGGATAAGGCTTTAAAATTTTGGTTTTATCAAGAAAAGTTAGGTCAAAGTATTGATGTTCCCAATGCTATGGGTTTCAGTCTGAAATTAACAGCTTGTTTCTGCCCTTTTAAATAGAGGCAATCAAATTCTAAGCTAATTCGAGATGGGAAAACCATAAATAACGTATCAGGTTGAGAGGAAAAATTGGCTAGGAAGTAAATGGAATTCAGAATTTGGGAAAAAAAAGGAAGTTGATGTCACATGCAAAGACTCCTTCGGGCTTGGTTTTTTTCCAAATACTTTCACTTGGGTTTTGGGGGGTTTTTTGAAGCTGGTATACAGTTGAAGCCATGATTTACCTGCAGTGAGACCTGCTCTGCTGTAAAAGCATTATCTTCTCAGTGAGCATGGGCAGCAGTTACAGTGCAGCCTTTTAAGACTCCCTGTACTCCACTTGTAGTTGCAAAAGCAGTGCCTTGGCTGTAATCATAAAACTGTAATATTTCATTGCATTGATATCATATGGGATGTTTCCTCCATCTGCTGTGATCAGCACTAATTAATAGATTTCTCAGTCTCTAGGAAGAGTCTAGCAAAACAATCAATCTACTCCTTTTCTTGTATTTATTCATCACTGCAGTGCTGCTATATGGACGGATATTCTGTTTATGATTCAGTGATTCAGCAGGACATTAAGTAAATTGCAAAGCAAAAATAAATAAATAAATAAATAAATAAATAAATAAAGTACTAAAGGGCCAGAGATGAGCTTTGATCAAAACAGAAATTCTCCTAGCACTGAATGCAAACAGTCAGCATGTGAAACAGAAGGCACAATGTAGCTTGTGCCTTTTTTTGGCCATGCCTGGAATAAGCAAATTCTGATCTCACATATGGGAAAATGTGCCAACAGTGAGACTGTTCATACCCTGGAAAAGGTTGCTCTGAAAGGTTCTGTAGCTCCTGTCAGGAACCTCTGAAAGGTTGTGTAGCTCCTGTTTGAAAACCTGGCTTTACAAGTCTGTTCCACCTGGGGACAGCAATAGTAGCACATGTGGGTGTGCCAGTGTTGAGAGCACCAGCAAAGATCAACCTGGAGAAACTGGTGAACGATGGCAGTGGCCTGGGTGAGCAAGTGGGGTGTTGGCTATTGGAGCCACCCAGAGTTATCTTCCTTTAAGTGTTTCAATTCCTCATCATTTTCACAATTCAAACAGACATGGCCCTAAGCCAGTTGATCTGACTTCAGAGTTGTTCTCACTCTGAGCTGTTGGATGATCTGATCTCCTGAGGTGTCTTCCATCTTAACTTATTCCCTGGTTCTAGTGAAAAGTATGATCTTCTGGCCTGGAGAAGAGAGGTTTCTGGGGAGACATCATTGTGGCCTTTGAATATGTAAAGAGGGTGCAAGACACATGGAGAAAGACTTTTTAAGAAGGTCTGCAGAGGCAGGACAAGGGGCACTGCTTTCAAACTGAGAGTAGGTTTAGACTGGATGAAAAGAAAAATTTTTCTATGATGAGGCTGGTGAGACACTGTAACAGGTGTTACAGAGAAGTTGTGGATGTCCCACCACTGAAAGTGCTCAGTATCAGTTTGGCCAGTGCTGAGCAATTTGATTTATTGTCAGATGTACCTGGTGAGGAAGTTGGACTAGATGATCTCTAATCACAGACCATTATATGATTCTGTGAAAAACAGAATGCAATAAAGTTCACATTTCAGTGCAGACATATTTACTATCTGTCACTTTATACATCAATGCAATTACACCTTGTTAGCTGCTGAAATGATTAGCTGAGATTGATTTCCTTCCTTAGTTTCATTTTCCTTGTTATTCCTTCACTCTTTGACTTTTTTTTACTATATTTCCTCTTTCAGTAAACTGCCATTAATTATCACTTTGCGCCCCACCTGGCTTTTTTTTCAGTGACATCTTTTCACTTATTTGTTTTGGGGCTTTGCTGCTTAAAGTCCAGGAGCCTCCTTGTCTGAGCATTGTGCAGAGGGAATAAGCAGAGAACTATTGTTATTGGAAAATGTAACGTAATTTGAAAGAAGGGATCAGAAAATGAGTGAAAGAAATACAAAATAAAGTTCTAAAGAAAACACACAGTCTTGTAAAGAAACATCAATATTTTCAGACAACCGGATATTGGTTACTTTTTGCCCAGTAATTCAGGAGCTGGAGGACTGCTAAAGTGTTTGGGTCCAATTTTGTAAATGCTAGTAAAAAATTACCAAAAACAATTTGCAGTCTGAAATTGTGAAAGCTTATTTGAATTAACATCTGAGCTGGTGAAGTTGAACAAACAGAATGCCCTACTAACAGTATTATTGGGCTTCCAAAAAAAAACCTCTTGCTTTCCCAGTTTTTTGAACTTTTCATAACTTGTCCTATTTGGTAGGAAATGAATTAGAAGACTTTTTCTTTATTTCTTTTGTTTGAAAGTCTGTAAGACAGGTCTTGAAAATACAAAAAGTAACGAATTGCATTTGTTGATGAGGAAGAAGGTAGAAATCTCATTCTACCTCTACTTTATTCAAGGCCAAATTTCAAGATGTTCAAGATCAAAAGAAAAACAACTGTACTTTTTAAACCATAATTTTTTGGAACAAGGGCTCCATCATGTCACTCCCAAGGTTTGTATCCTGGTGTTTTAGTCCAGGCAGGATAGTTTAGGATGATATTTCATTACTTTTATGTCAGTTCATTGATGAGCCAGTTTTGTGTTGTAAGTTTTCTGTAGGAAGACATGTAGTGATAGGAATGTTGTTTCTGCAACACTGAGCCCATAAACCACCAGTTCTGCCATAAATTCTCTTGAGGCTTGCCAATCCAATCACCAAGATTATGATTTTATTAAATCATAAAACATAATTACTATGAGTAAATATATCAAAGCTTTGGAGCAAGGAGAGGAAAAAATCACCATGAAATAAAAAACAAGGCAACTCTCTCAGTACAAATGGGCAGAGAATTCCTACATGTATCCTTAATCTTTAATAATTTTTCCAGGTTATCCCATTTTCTAGTTGAGGGAAAACAAGACAATTGGCCTTACAGATATTCTCCTTTTCTTGCAACCGAGAATGAGTGAAGGGTTAGTTGCCTTCCCCAGCCTTCTTTTGTCACTAATCTCAAATCTCTGTGGGCCATGAGTAGGTAAAAAAAAGAATCCATGCCTCAAAGGCACCATTTAATTGTTTTCTTGGGTGACGTGGAACCAGTAAAGAAACTGTGTTTCTGTCACGCATTTCTTCCCAGGAGCAGTTATAACATTATCTAGTAAACAGTGCACGTTTTCCCATAGAACTAATATACCAAAGTATTAAACTTAATTTGGAATTCCAAAAAGTATTCCTACGTTTAAGAACAATGCTTTTCTGTCTCTTTTATTAATTTGTTTTGTTTTGTTTTAAAAATCAAATATGGCTCCTTGTCACCTAGAGGAGAGTGCTCTAGAACAGATTAGGTGCTCAAAGTCCTGTAAAATGTAGAATGAATTCAGCACTGCTATGACACTTTTCCCTGAAAACCACATGAGAGGGAGATCTTTTAAATTGTATTTATATGAGGTTAACTCGTGAACTTAGATATGAGCCTGTAAAAGACAGAACAAACACGGGTCATAGTATCAGATTCACATCCTACTCCTATTGGGAACAGAATTACAAAGGCATCTTTTCTCTCTAAATGTATAACGAACTCAAAACCCCATAATATTTGATAAAGCAGTGCTTCCTAGATTATGATGCTGCTCTGAATACAATTGGGACTATGTTCTCAATTCCCACATCATTTTAATGCTGTGATGTGTCAGAGGTATTTCCAGTGTTACAGCAGGAACTTCAGAAACAATGGGGTTTTTGTAGTCACAAAGCCTTTCCAGTATTTTCTTTTTCTGTGTTTTTTCTTGAGCTTTTTAAAAAATATTTTCCCTTTCTTCATATTTAATGTAGCTGTCAATATCCCTGATCTGTAGTTGAGCCTCAGGCAGTCTTGTGACACTGAAGAAATTTGCTTCAAGAACACACATACATGAAAAGTTCCTACTGGGACAAGACTCAGGATGAAAGGCTGGAGTGGCTGAAACATGCAAGCACATTGTGCAGGCTGAGAGATTAGTTTTGAATAGGAATAGTTGTCTTCATTGGCTTTCTGTACTCCCTCTTTGTCTTTCGTTATTTCAGCCTGAACCTGATGCTGGTGTCTGGTGGTGTGATTTTGGCAGGAGAATTTGGTAGGAGAATTCAAGATTAAAAGTGCAATAAGGTGTTTCTTTTCTCTCACCCTTTTCAATTTAAGACCACTTTGAACAGGAGCTGAAAGTAGCTCACAGGTTCCATGAATATTGTTAATAAGGACAGCAGGAACCGCATCAGCTATTTGCCATCAATGGTTTCACATGTCTGGGATCTCCCAGCAGCAGATTTCAAATCTTAAAAGGCTTTGAAAAGGCAAGGGGTGCCTGATGGTGAATTCCTCCCTTGGTGTTACCTTGATAGGAAACTCTATGCAAAAAGTAGGTGAAGAGTAATATTTAATGTGTTTAGAATTTTGCCATTATTCAGACTCTTGTGAACCTTCAACTCAAGCCTCTCCTGTAGTTCTATAATAAAATCTTGCTGAAATACTATGCTTTTGCATTCAGTGGACCAGATCTAGGCTTTATTATGATTAATATTTGTAGCAAGTGAAAATACTATTTTATTAGACCTAACCAGTATTTCTAATCATTTTGTAGCATCTCTAAGCACATTTTCCAGGAAGAGAAGCTGCCTTTTTCTTTCCCAACATGATTTTAAGTCATCTATATTGTGACATTAGTTTTTAAGCACAAAGATACAAACGAATGTTAGTCAGGCAATACTGGATCAGACTGATCAATACTGATCAGATTGAATCATGTCTAATTTATTGGCATTGCCTGTGTAAAACAGTGTCTTTCTATGACAAGGGAAGAGCTACAGGCATCATTTATCTGCTAATTTTTCTTTGCCATGGGTCCATACAACACCTTTCTCACTAAATTGGAGAGACACAGATTTGCTAGATGGACTTTGTTTGATGGATAAGGAATCATCTGGGTGGTCACTTGCAAAGAGTTGCAGTCAACAGCCAATGTCCAAACGGAGATCAGCAATGAGTGGTGTCCCTCAGGAATCCATACTGGGATGGAAACTGTGATGTAGCAGAAATGGGCCCTTTTTTAATCTTTCCATGATGCTGAGAGTTTGATTTCAAATGGCTGATTCCTCCAAATATACAGCTTTTTACTTCAGCAGGGATGGAAGGTTACATTTGGATTTACACTTTCAAGTGAAATAGTGGAAGTGCTTTCTTATTTTCAGAGAAGCATGAAAATAAGCCCTGGATAAAGAATAATTTACTACATTTAAGAGAGATGCATGCACAGTAAATAGACATTCCATACAGTGAATTTCCAGACATAGTTGTAACTTCCTGTTTCTTTCCCAGGTTTGACCTAGTTGAAGATGCTTTCATACAGCTTATCAAACCACCCTATTTTTAAATATGCCAGGATTCAATCTCAAGCAAATACTGGCAACTAATGCAAGCAATATCCACTACATTATTTCTGTGCAGGTAACTTCAGAAATCAATTAAGTGATGAAAGCCATAAAAACAAGGTGCTAAGACCAGTTAACAAACTTATTTCCTGAAATACTGAAAAATGAATACATAAATATTTTTAAAACAAGTCAACAAACCAAAACAACCTCATTAGAATCTTCTAAGAAAAATATTTGGAGTGCAATGAAGAGGGAATCCCAGCTGTATCTTCACACCTTCAAGCAGCCAAACACCCCATTTTAGTTTGCTAGCATTATCCCAGAGGTCAAAACAAACTCTAAAATAGGTGTTTTGATTGAATTTACATGATGTTATTGTAAGACCCAAACTATTTGGAATTTTTGTGATATAGGAATATAGAAGGAGATGGATACTCAACCTGAGTGCTCCGAGAACTTGAGGGGGTTTTAATAATTACATTTTAAGCATCTTTTTTTAATACATATCTATAGATATAGATAGCTTTTGTTAATCTGACAGTATGGTTAACCTAGAAATACATTTTGCTTCCCACAAGAGGGAAAATTATAATCTCTTTTATAAATATTAATTATATTCAGAAAGCAGCATAAATCTGTTTAGAACTCTGTGGGTGCTTGGGTATTTCAGCATAGGTATTGATAATGTTGTGGTTGATCATAGGCAGATATTATCCATAGGTTCCATCAAGCTATGTCCACGTTGTGTTTACAGTATGTTCTCACCAGGTCCCAGGTGCCAGAAACTAAATTTTTAAAAATTTCCGTGTTGTAATTTAATCTAATGATCCCTTATCTTGCAAGAGACTTTCTCACCTGATTTAACATGTTAGGTATGCCTCACGTTAGGTTTTGATGAAATTTCTGGACACTTCACTAACTGCTAATGTCTAGGTCAGTTGTTTTCACATTGGTTTCTTGTATTGCTATTATCTCATGACTGTCACTACAATTAAATGTGAAATGTGGCCAGAAGAGGTTATGGATTTTGGAGCAGAAAGCATATTTAGCCTACTTCTGAGAATTTTCATTTTTAGAAAGAATCAAAAGCAGGACTATACCCATTTTATTTTCATGAGAAGATACTGTGATGGTAATTTATTCATGAGAAGATAATGTGAAAAACATCAGGTTTCGAGAAAAAAATTTGGATATTAATTAAGGAAAAGAAATCATACCAAAACCTTGAGGCATTCGTGAGGAATGGACAGGCACTCTTGGTCACAAAAGACTGGCTGCGAATAAGAATGAATTTACAAAAGATATCTTTCCTGGTAAGAGCAAAACTCAGGAGGGAGGTCCAAAAGCTGGTGACTGTTTTGAGACATGACCTCCTCATTTCTCTGTTCATTGTGAAGCTTGCATGGATCCTGGACACATGGTCTATAACCGAATATCAGAAACTTCTGAGTTCATTTTAAAAGAAGACACAAGCTGCCCTTTTCTTGCCAGGAGAATGCATCTGTTAAAAAGAACAAAGTTTTGAAGGAATTGGATAGATATGCTTAGTTAGCCTTATTTTGCTATAAATGCTTTTGGTTACCTTGACCATAACCTGCTGACTCTTTCGCAGTCTCCTGTTCCATATCAGAGAGTGTTATTCTTTAGATAAATCTTTCTGATGGCTTAATAATGATGATTTTTACCATCACTAGCAAAAATTTTCTTCCACAGGCAACAAAGAGCCTCAGGACTTGTCTGGGTTTGTGATGGCCTGAGATAGTTCATGCTTGCTGTATCAGTTGTCAGGTGTTCAAATATCTGCTGCCTTGCAACTTCTTTTAGCGTAAGCTTTGTGAATATCATAGTGATAAAGACCTGACAGACCCAGGGAGCTTTGGCTAACAAGCAAAGCTCCTTACATCAGTCAATTCTGGCAGAGGCTATTGTGCCACTTGCAAACTTTAAATGGGGACTAACGAGAATGAAGAATGTGCCGTAGAAAGGTAAAAAAATTAACTGAAGTGTACTCAAGACTAAGAGACCACCAGAACTTCACACTGCTAACAGTAAAGGCTTGAGGATTCTGATGATTCAACACAAATTCCTCTATCTTACTCTACTTGAGAAAGAATGAAATTTGATCTTAGGACTCAGACACTGGAAAGCTGAACATAACACCAAGATCAGCTGTAGATACTAGGAGGCTTCCTATATATAAGACTTTGAGTGCAATACAGATTGAGGTAAAAAAAAAAGAGTAAACCTAGAAGAAAAGGGAAAAAATGGAAAAAGTATTTTAAACAATAATTTTTCTCAGCTGTTTCTGTTAGTTCAGCTTAGCATTGAAAAAATGTTCACGCTTAAACATTTTTAGCAGAACATGTCCACACATGAACAGATGAGCCAATGCAAAGCTACTCTTCCCTTTCTATTGAGGGAGAACATGTCCCTTCCAGATCATCCTTTGTGACCAAGAGAAAAAAACCTACTATGGTAACATCATCACCAAAGACAAGACCTTCTTTCCAGCATGTGAATTTTTTTTGTCCCATGCCAAGAACTTCTGCTCACTTCTGATCTGCTTGATATAATCTCAAATTGTAATGGTGGCATCAGGAAATCAGATGAGCAACGTAGACTGGATAACCCTCTTTGACAATCATTATTAATAGATTCTTCTTCCCCCAAGACAGCTCACTTCCACAGATTGCAGGTTCAACAGGAAATTATTTCTTGCAAGGTTCCCAAAAAAAAAGAGTCACTGCTCCACTCTGCTGTCTTCCACTGTGGAAGTTATGCCTGCTTATGGCAGGAGGGTTGGTCTAGAGGATGTTTAAAGATCAAGCCAAACCATTCTATGATTATATTAAAGTCTACTTACTAGAATGGAGAAATACTATTTTCCCATAATGTAAGCAAACTCCCACTGCTTCCAGAAATTTTATAACTTTGATTAAAATTCTTTGGCTCTAAACAATGTAATTGCCATGAGCAAATGCTAATAGAGAAATTGAGGAAAATGTGAACTCCAGTGTTAAATCGACTTCCTTTCTTGGTCACCATGGCAAAATGATCTTCCTGTGGGGGAAACTGTCTCATGTTATATCTATATAATTGCAGGAGTCCTCTTCAACACCAAAGCACACACTGCCTCGGTTTTCTGAGAGAAGAAAGAGAAGGTAAAGAGTATTTTCTGAACTGAAGTGTATCTGATTGTCTGGTTGTTTGGAAAGGACTCTATGTAAGGATTAGGGATTCAGCAGCTCTGAATAAAGCATGTACTCAGAGTGTTGATTTCAGCAGGATTCATTGTTTCCTAATTTTGTGAGCAATGCAAGCTCTGATTATTAAGAAAACAAATCAGCAAGTAGCCTGCAGAGAAGCAGAAGTGCCCTTATCCTGCATTTGCCTGGTGCATGGAGCTCAGATGTAGAACACAACACAAGCTGACTTGTGGCTTGAAGCAAGAAGCAAAAAAGTCTCTTGGATATTGAGGTTTCTGAAAGATATATTACTGCTCAAAGACTGAGGAGTCATCAATATGCACTGAGGTAGCTTGAAGCACCTGAGTGTTAGGGGTGAACTCAGGATCACTTTTATCCCTGCCAGATTTGTTTGCCCAACAAATACAGCCTCAACCCAGGGTATCTTCTACCTCCAGGCACAACTGATCTAGCAACAGATACCAACTCATATGTGAGAAACCCCTGACATTCATTTAGTCCAATTTTTCTTTGTTTCCCCTTTCCTACTTCCTCTCTTCTATGTCTTTCCCTTCTGTTTAGGTGTATTATTCAGACTAAGGTTCACCTATTTTTACTCATTGGCAATGTCTCTAGCACATCCAGAGGCATTTCATAAAGATCAAGTCATCACAATTACATCATTATTGATATGATACATTTCCAATCTAATTCCAGTCTCCCTAAAGCACAAATGATCATGTTTTTGCATCTGTCCATGACAGCAGTCTGCTATTTACCTCAGTAATCCTGGTTTTATTTAGTTTTATTTACTTCATTTTTTACTAAAGGATGTTTTATTACTTCTAAGTATTAAATTATTGAGGAACAGATTTTTTTCCCTATGTGAGCTATAGCAGCAATGATTTATTGTGCTTGACAACCAGAAATAAATTATGCTGGTTTTATCTTTTAACCTGCAAGATGTTGCAGAAATATGCCTAAATGTCAAGTCATTTCGGTTGAATGTGAATGGAGTCACCTAGAATAATTTCAGCACCTTAACATTCAGATTAAAAATTACTCAGAGGATATCTCTGGATGATATCTGATTTCTTCTATTTGACAAGCAGTAAGAAATTCTTCAGTGATAACTCAGCTTATACTACTTCTACAGGGGAGTAGCTGAAATGCTCTGTTACTGTTTCACATGTAAGCAACGAATACTAGGTTTTTTTCTGGATTCATGATGATAAGTTGTCCTGGCTCCAGCCCAGACCAGCAGGAGGGCGTGTGCCCAAGACATGGTGTTATTTTATTCCTCCTCAGGCCATTGCCAGGGCAGAGGAGAAGGGACTGTGTCTCTTTGGAGAAGGATGTTGAAGCCTGGCGTCTCCACCATTGTTTTCATTTGTCCCAGGCCTGGTGAGCATCTTGCATGCAAATCACTCTCTCTTTGTACACCTTCGTTGTTGATTTTGTTGCTGTTACTCCTTGTTTTCTTATCTCATTGGTGTTTCCAGTAAATTGTTCTCAACTGGTGATTTTCACCTTCTGTGCCTCCAGCTCTCAACTCCATCCCCAGAAAGGAGGAGGGGAAGTTGAGCAGCAAGAAGCAGCACCTGGCTTGGGAGAGTCTCACTGGGGGAGTCACTGAACTGGGGAGTACCATCCCTAAACCTCAACAGAAGTACAGCAAGGGACAATAACATGTTGACTATGTCTTTAAAAACAAATTCATATTGGTTTTATAGTGTCTGCTTAACATCGTCAAATAAAGGCAATGGAAAAAATATTCAGTCTGAACTGGTTCCAACAGAAGGCATCTACTTCATGCTTCTGAATTTCTTTTTTAGACCTATGGACATCCAATCTCCAACAGATCTGAGGCCAAACAGTGCAGAACTCTCAACCAATGATGGGTTAGAGAATATGTGGCCTCACAGAAATGTTAGGGCTTCATAAATCGCCTGACCACATAACCAGTTAAATTTGTGTTCTGTGTTTGATGAGGATTTTTCCTGGGATTCAAATTCCACTCAATTTTACCTACTGACCTAAAGAAATGTTTCCAGATGCATATGCAGATGTGTGAACAATAATGTAAAAGAAATGTGAAGTCCCCACGGACATGATTTGTTTTGAACATTAAATCAGAGATTCATGTCCTCAGATTTTGATAGTGAATGTATCTGCTGAGGTTCTTACTGTGTAGGTAGGTTGTTAAGTGCCAGATGCTAAATAATAACTGTAGAAACTTAGAATTCACAGATATCTTGAAATTATAGGCTGTAGTTTCCTTTTGAGTGTAATGCTTTATGGGAATAATGTTACCAAGGCATAGCTGATCCATTGCAGAAATCTCAGAAACTGAAGATGCTGATTTTTAAGCTATTTTCACCAGTTTTGTTAAGATTGTAAATTGCACAGCCAAGTGGGATTTTTTTTTTATTTCTTTCTTTGCATAAGATTAGGATCAGAATAAATAAGAACTGGAAATCCCAGAAGAAACTACAAATCTTGTGAGAATTTTATCCAACATTTGAGTCTCAAACCAGCACAAATACTTTGGATAAACACTCAGATGCTACTTTTTCCTAGCTTACAGCGTATCTTTTCAGATTCTTTTATAAAGCTATGCTGAAAAATATTTTGCTATTTTAGACACTTGTAGTTTAATATTGTGTTCTTAAAATATGTAAGATAAAATCTTGCTCTATGCTATCAGCTTTCTAACAGGCTGAGTTCCCAAATACCTGTACAAATGTGAACTTCCACTCTTAATCATCTTCATACTCTCTAAGCATAGTGAGAATAATCCTCCACAACAGTTCTGTGCCAATAAGCATGGGTTGCTTTTGCTTGCAAGTTGACTTTGCTTACAGCTGGCTGGATGTGAAGAAGAAAACATTAACATTGTGGATTTATTTGTGTTATGCTGTAAATGTCAACAAATTCTGCTTGGAAATATACCTCTATGACTACTTTTAGTCAATGGACTTCAGGGAAATACTCAGATAAAAAAATGTACTTGGGAACAAACACCTGTAATTCCTTTTGCAAAAAAAATTTAAAAAAAAATTAGCTAATTAGCTATCTTTTTCCATCAGTTTATTTGCTTTGTCCCTTCAGCATGTCCATGGGGAATGGATAATTACCAGTGAATCTATTACTAAAAGACATATCACAAACGTTGAAAGTAAGTCTGAAGGACTTTCCTTCTCCTCTCTGGTGATAATCTCCACAGTTGCATCCTACAGTATCCTGACCTACAAAGGGCTGGCTGTTCTGAATGCCAAATATCACTCCTGGAAGAAATAAATCAGGTCCAAACTGCATAGGCCTGGGAAGAGAAAGCATGGGAATTTAATAAAGGTATTCATTCTAAATATGCAACATGACCTCAAGAGCATTTATCACATAACCCAAGATGCAAGGTTTCAGTAAGAAGGTGTCTGAATTCCTAGCTTTAATGCCAGGAAAATTGGCTTATAAGAGAGGAGATATTTTCACCTTTTAAGTTGGTCATATATCTATTCAATAATCAAAGAGACTTGTCATGATTTTTGGTTTACAAAATCATATTTCTTAGCTTATTGATTTGTGATATTTTGAGGGAAAGGCTCTATTTCCTTCTCCATCTATGTCTACTACCATTAAAGGGATATATTAAATCTCACATGTAAGTATTTAAAAGGGTATACTGAATGGCAAAAGCATGTCATAATTCCTTCCATTGCAAATGAGTAAGTGAAGGTGGACATATTCAGTCTCTCTCGAAAAAATCTTGTACATAGTAAATATTCCTTCTGAATAATTTCCTTTAGAAAGCCTTTTTGGCTTTTGATAAGCCTTTTCATTAGGTGACAAAATTTCCTTTCAGTATCTAAAAGACATTGGCTGAGGTGATTACTCTCTCCTCTCCAAAGCAGCAGTTCAGTAATTCTTTTTTTACCAGCCAAGGCGTAGCAGAAGATAAACAGAAAACAAGAGGGAAGCAGGTCTTTTCCAGGATGCAGAAGAACCTGAAGTGGAGAATAAAGCTTAGAGGAGTCTGTCACAAAGGATGATTTCATTTCAATACCACAGCCCTTTGAGTAGTCCAACATGGAAGAAAGAAAAGAAACCAGGGAGCCTGATAATCATTCCTAGTATCCAGCTCTCTGCTGACACTTCTGAGGCAGGAAGGACTCATTAGCAGACAGCGTTTGCGCTCTCTCGAGCCTCCTTTGCGCTGTGTGAGCAGTGCACAGCAGCTCTGGGAGGGAAACTGCACTGCAGAGAGCTGGTGCTTTTTGGCTTTTGACCTTTAGGAAATGATGCTTTGGGTCCTTAAACTGCAACACCCAGGACTGCATCTCTTCTTGATTCCAGCAGATGAACAGTTGCCATGGAGTAACTCACACCACAGATCTTTTAGCTGTAGTTTGCTGCTCCTTCTGCAGACTCCTCCCGAGGTAAGATGACTTACCTGGCGTTCTGGCAGCCGGTGATCCCTCGGTGTGAATTCCCAGCCAAGTGACCACTCAGGCGTGAATTCGCAGCCGGCAATTCCTCAGGTGTGAATTGGCAGCCGTCGATCGCTCGGTGACAATTCCA
>VZTG01009062.1:13246-24385 GCA_013397845.1 Melanocharis versteri | reverse complement strand
AGGTCTGTGCTGAAATCCCTGTGTAGGGAAGGACAGCAGCAGTGTGCCAGCACTTGCCTTTTCAGGGGAGTGCCAGGGGTGTGATGGCAACGACAGTCTCCCACGCATTGGGACTCAGTATTGCTGCAGCACCCGTGAGTGAGTGCCCGCTGGGAATTCTGAGTGTTGGGCTTGGATCCTTGGCATGAGAGATGCTTTTTTTTCCCCTTTTCCCCCCCATATTCATTCAAACTGGCTTTCACAAACATTTGTCTGTATATTGACTTTTACATGCAGGAGCACTTAGGAGTCTGGCCATGATTAAGACCCTAAATTTTAAGAAAGCAAACTTTCAGGTTTTTTAAGGAAGCAGTGGATCGGATGCCTTGGAAACTGCCCTCAGGGATAACGGAGCTGAACAGAGCTGGCACCCGTTTAAAGATATCTTTCTTAGAGAAAAAGAAGCCACAATTCCCATATTTTAGGAGTCAGACAAGGAAGGCAGGAGACCAGCTTGGCAGAGTAAGGATCTCCTTGTTTAAAATGCAAGAAAGTAATATGCAGGCATCATATGTAAAGCAAAAAGGTTTTTGAAAGAAAGTTAAAGCAAGAAGGTTATTGAAAATTAATATATGTGATGCAAGAAGGTAATATGTAGACAATATGCAGTAACACATAATGGGAAAAATATAGATACCACATGGGTGTGTGAGTATGGGAGCAGTATAGCTAAGGCTCAGTTGAAGCTGAATTTGGAAAAGCACGCAAAAAATAATAATAAAGGCTCCTACAGGTATTTCAGTGGGAAAAAGAAGATGAAAGGAAACCTATCACGCCTCTTCTATTCCCCTCCTCCCCCATAAGCCAGACAGGACTAGTGACAACAGACAAGGAGAAGGCTGAGGTATTCAACAATTGTTGGTCTCAATTTTTATTGCCAGTCACTATTCCCACATCTCTCAGGTTATTGGACTGGTGGACTTAATTCCAACCCATTGTAGCAGAAGGTCAGGTTTAAGACCACCTGAGGAACCTGAGCATGCACAAGGCCATAGGACCCACCCAGATGCATGCCAGGGCCCTGGGAGAACTGGGAGCTGTAGCTGCTAAGGTGCACCCTCCATCATATTTGAGAAATCGAGGCAGCCAGCTGAAGTCTCCAGGGACTGTGTTGTACCAGCACAGAAGCCATTTGACTCCAATCCTCTCGGTCTTTTTTGTAAATCTTAAAGCTCTGAGTAAATTTCTGCAGAGCATGTCCAATGCAGTTTCAAAAATGGAATCTTTGCTATTGGTTTTCATATTGATCTCAGATATTTCCATTTTTTGCACTCCTATATTTTCTAAGCATTTGTAATGACTGAAAAGAAAACTGAAATGAGCCACTATGCTCTTTCCAGTGGTATAAATGTATGGCCAAGACCAATATCTTTTCAACACAGATATATTTTTGCTATGTCTAAGCACACGTGCATACCTGTGTTTGGTTTATGTGTCCAGGTTTTGGCAATGGGGGGCTGCAGGGCTGGCCTGTGAGAATAGCCCAGGTGCTGTCCTGTCCCAACTGCTTCCAGGTGGCTCCACTTCAGGATGTCCTCCCAGCAGAGAGAAGAAGTTGGGACAGCTGCCTTTAGAAGTGTGACTTTTTGGGGTTTTTTTTTAAGTTAATAAAAACCTTCAACCTACTTTTTGGGGGTTTTTGTCGGGGGGAGGGTTGTTGGTTTTTTGCTTGTATGTTTTTTTGTTTGGGCTTCTGTTTTGTTTTGTTTGTTTTGTTATGGTTTTGTAGAGTTTTTTAAGCAAGATCGATTTGAAAAATGAAGAGTCCTCCACTGTATTCTCCGGGATTCACCTGAGACTCTTCCTAGGCACCACCCTGATCCTTTTTACAGTGAGTCCCACGTCGTTCTCCTGAAGAGACTGTCTGCTCACGGTTTGGATGGGTGCACTGTGTGCTGGGTGAAAAACTGGCTGATGGCCAGGCCCACAGAGTAGTGGGGAATGGAGCACATCCAGCTGGTCCCCAAGGCTCAGTATTGGGCCCAGTCCTGTCTAATATCTTTATCAGTGATCTGGAAGGGGTCAAGTGCACCCTCAGTAAGTCCACAGATGACGCCAAGTTGAGTGGGAGTGGTTTTTTCTTCTGGAGGAAAGCAGGCTCGGGGGCTCTCTACAACTACAATTCCACACAGTCCCAGCATGTGCCCCTGTGCTTCCCCCTTCATCTGTCCATCCAGGTAAATCTGTAACCTCTACACCAGCAGCCTTTATTCATCATTGTGAGTGACAGGTCTGGACACAGAGACCAGTTTGCCACTCTATTAAATGTCAGTCTTGGCTGTGGGGCACATGCTACTTCTGCCTTATAAATGAGACATTTTTTAATGATCCAAAGAGGGTTTCACTGTGCACTGGTTTGGAAAGAAAAACTTCCCCAGGTCAGGAAATAGATATAAAATGAAAGGAGATGTAAACTATTTACTTTTGTGAGCATTCTTGTGGGGTTTTAACTCTTTGTCCTTCTTTCCCAGCTCTGTAAGTGTCCATTAAATACCTCATAAAATGTTACCATGGTTTAGCCACTTCTGTAAGGAATTAGATAATCCTGGTGGTTTACAAAACACTTGATTTGGTCCAGGTAGAATGCTGTTCATAATCATTTGTCACCTTAACTGTCACTACACACAGCTTTTGTGCTGGTGGTTTTTGGCTGCTTGGGTTTTGGTTTTTTGTAAAGGACTTTGCTAACTGCACAGAAGAGACGTATTTCAATTTATTATTTCTCTCTATGAGTTTACTGACTTTAATTAAATTTTCTAAGTAAAAGGCATTAATAGAAAGTATTAGAATAGAACTTTGTAAGCTTTCTTATTCATGAAAATTTCAGTTAATGAATTTTTAAGAAAAGAAGTGTACATTATCTACTTTGTCATACTGCTAAACTGTAAGGAAAACATAATATGTAATTGAAGTTGCATTTTCTTATCTGGACTGACTAGTAAAAGTATTTAATTTGGTAATAATGTACCATACCAATATACTTCCAAAGCAAGTATCAATGGCAAGAAAACATATATTTAAAAAATTACCACAGTTTTACTGTTTTCTTAAGTGTTAGTAAAAAGGACTTTTTTGCATTTTCTTCTTTTCTTTTAGTTTGTGAACAGGTATGAAAAAGAAGACTATGTCTCAGCAGTTTCTCAGTTGCTTTAAGGAGGAAGACTTCACAACCACCCTGGGCAACCTTTGCCAGTGCTCAGTCACCCTCACAATAACAAAAGTGTTTCCTGGAGACCAGAAGGAACCTCCTGTATTTCAGTTTGTGACCACTCACTCTGGTCCTGTCACTGGGCACACTGAAAAGAGCCCAGCTCTGTCTTATTTGCAACCTCCCTTCAGGTATTCAGAGATATTGATAAGATCACCCTAAGCCTTCTCTTCTCCAGGCTCAATAGTTTCATCTTTCTCCATCTTTTCTTACAGCAGAGTTGCTTCAGTCCCTCCACCACCATCTTCACAGCCCTTCACTGCATTCACTCCCCAGACTGGAGCCAGCACTAGAGGTGCTCACCAGAGCTGAGCAGAGAAGAATCCCCTCCCTTGGCCTGCTGGCTGCACTCTCAACGCAGCTCAGGATCCCACTGCCCTTCTTTGCCAGAAGGGTGCATATTTTGGCTTGTGTTGGACTCGGTGCTCCCCAGGACCTCCAAAGCCTTTCCTGACAATCTGCTGTCCAGCCCAGCTGGGTGGCCCCCAGTATGCTCTGGTGTCCTGCCTGGTAGTGCTCCTCTCCAGAACCAGGACTTGGGGCTTCCCCTTCCTGAACGTCGTGATGTTCCTGTCAGCCCATTTCTGAGGTTTGCCGAGGTTCCTCTGGACGGCCATGTGACCTTCTGGCACATCTCCCGAGATCCCTTCCCTCTGTTCAGCACTGGTGAGGCCTCACCTGAAGTACAGTGTGTCCAGCACCTGTGCCGGGCTCCCCAGAACAAGTGGGATATGAAGCTACTGGAAAGAATCCAACAAAGGGTCACTAAGATGATGAAGTTTCAGTTCTCACCTTTTTTCTAGATCACTCATGCACTGAAATAATTTGAGCATACCTGTCTTTGATTTTAGCACCTAATTCAATCTTCTTTTTGATTCTGTCTGCCACAGAACACCTCAAGTTTCACCTGTACCTAACAGGAAATTTAAAAAAAGTTTTAACACGAAGAGATTTACTCAACTAACATGGTTTCAATGGAATCAGGATCAGGGTAATTTATTGGTTTTCTAACAACAATTAATTGACAGTAAATGAAGGAGGAGTGGCTGAGGTCACTTGGTTTGTTCATCCTGGAGCAGAGGAGACTGAGGGGAGACCTTGTTGGGGGCTGCAGCTCCTCCCAAGGGGCTGCAGAGGGGCAGCTCTGATCTCTGCTCCTTCTGACCAGGGACAGGAGACCCGAGGGAACGGCTGGAGCTGTGTCAGGGGAGGGTTAGGCTGGATATCAGGAAAAGGTTTTTCCCCCAGAGGGTGGTCAGGCACTGAACAGGCTCCCCAGGGAATGGGCACAGCCCTAAGGCTGCCAGAGCTCCAGGAGAATTTGAACAATGCTCTCAGGCACAGGGTGGGATTGTTGGGGTGTCCTGTGCAGGGCCAGGAGTTGGACTGAATTATCCTGGTGGGCCCCTTTCAATTCAGGATATTCCGTGATTCTGTGACTGTATGAATTATAATTTCAGGATCAACATCAAAATGTACAATCACCACATGAGCTGGGTGCTGGCACCTCCTAGTGTCCAGTAGGTCAGATGCTCTTTCTGTCCTGGGCAGCGATAGCAAAGTTGTTTTGGTGACATCTGTCAGTGTCACACTGGATGTTGAATATTTTCCTGTTTTACCCATACCAACAACCTTGCTGGAAGCCAATCATGCCTTATAAAGTGCTGTCAAGTATGACTCTCAACTTTTAAAATTATTGACCTGACTGAATCTTCCTGACTGAAATACTGCAATCATTCTAAAGAAGTGCCAGCTCAGTGGTGCAAGGCAAAGGAAAGGTTAGGTTCAAGAGCAGTTCTCAGCACCCAGTAAGTTTGGAGCTAAAAAAAGAGCTAAAGAGTTAAGCAAACCCTCAACTTTTACAGCCTCATTATGTAACAACATTTAAGCAAGTCACATAACTGAATGAAGAGTTTCTCAAATGCCTCATTAACTAACAGTGAAAGTGCTATTCATTCTTTCACGTGCATCATGTATATAGGCATACATCATGATACATTTATTTCACATATGTCACCTCTTCCAAGTTCAGAAGTGACGCATCCCAACAAATACGAAGTCAGACAAAAATGCAAGGAGTCATGCATGGATGAAAAAGGAGTTCCCAGACTGAGTGAAACACAAACAGGAAGCCTGCAGTGGGTGGAAGCAAGGACAGATAGCCTGGGAGGAATACAGGGGGATTGTCCAAGCAGCCAGGGACCAGCTTAGGAAAGCTAAAGCCCTAATGGAATTAAATCTGGCCGGGGACATCAAGGGCAACACCGGGGCTTGGAGCAACCTGGTCTAGTGGAAGCATCCCTGCCCATGGCAATGGGAGTGGAACTGGATGGGCTTTAAGGACCCTTCCAACTCAAACCATTCCATGATTCTATGAAATTCCAGTCACAGTCAGTTAATGGCAGAGATATTGCAATGGCAATATTATCCTTTTGTCTCTGATGTTGAATTGTTCTGAATAAGAGAACCACATAGGACTGTAGGAAAAGAATTTTTGTGGCAGTAACTGCTGTGTGCAGGAGTTTTCACTTGTATTTCTCAATAAATGTATCACGAGAGTCTAATGCTCATCTGGCCAAAGAAGATACCACTTTCCAGGCCCAAGCCACCCAGAGTGGATGTGTGGTGGAGGCCTGGGCCACCCCTAAGGCTGGCTCAAGAGTCTGTGAGTGAGTAGGGGAGATCAGCACTGAGGGGCAGGCTGATCACCCAGCATGATGTATGGATGTGGGGTGACAGGACCCTGGCTGCACTTCACTCAGGGCTCAAGATGGCCAAGTTGCTTGTCAGGGAGAGGAGAGGGCTGGCTGCTCTGATGGGACAGGGTCCAGGACATGGGGATGCCTTGCCAGCCAGGACTCTGCCCTGCTGTGTCCAGGGATGGTCAAGGGGGTGGTTAGGCAAGACAGTGGGCATGGACTGCCATGCTGGAGGCAGGCACAAGGACTGGGGCTCAGTCCTGAGCTGAAATGGATCCCCTGGTTCATGGGCAGAAGGTAAAAACCCAATATGTATCATACCGGTTTGGTCAGAGGGAGATTCAAAGAGCTGTAATACCTATTGAGAAATACCTTCCATTATGAAAAAGGAAGATATTTTATTTCATTTCATTTCTTGAATTTCCATCTTCTTTAAAGCAAAAAAAAAAAAAAGTTCAAAGATAAGCAAGTACGATTCTCATAGCACTGATTAGTATCTATGTTTCCTAATTCAATTTTTAAACTTGTGTGTTAAGCAACTGAATTAAAACCTGTTGTTGTAATTGTGAGTTGAGGCATGTATTATCTCTATTAATAGTCTTTATTATTTATGAGATATAGGCAATATTCAAATCTTTGTATAAAACTTCTCAGCTAATGCAATCTAAATACCTAAATATAATTAGTGGAACAGTTTGTTAGTATAATCATTGCCACGGGCTGTAATTAACATAAATTTTAATTTCATGACCTTGTAGAAGAGATTATAATTGCACAAGCCATCATTGTGCCAAGAATGTTTTCCTCATGAATGTTGTTTTTTGATGATCACCATAATGCCTTGAAATTATTATTATTATTGTAGTACTCATCTGCATTCAGAGAATCAGAGAATCAGAGAATCAGAGAATCAGAGAATGGTTTGGATTAGAAGGAGACCTTGTAAATCATCCAGTTCCAACCCCCCTGCCATAGGCAGAGACACATTCCTCTAGATCAGGTTGCTTCAAGCCCTGTCCAATCTGGCCTTGAACACTTCCAGGGACGGGGCAACCATCTCCAGGAAAACCATCTCCAGGACATCTTCTCCAGGAAATCTGTGCCAGGGCCTCACCACCCTCACATGGAAGAATTCCTTCCCATCTAACCCTGCCCTCTGGCAGTGGGAAGACATTCTCCTTTGTCTTGTCACCCCAGACCCTTGTAAATAATCATTCTCCATCTTTCCCGTATGTTCCCTTCAGGAATTGGAGGGCCACCATTAGGCCACCCCAAATACGCTCTGGCTACTGTTCTTAGGGACTATTCACCAGAGCCTTGCTGGCTGGGATTCTAATTTGTTTATTCATACATCTTAGATGCTAGTGAATGTTCAAAGGGAACAAATGCTTTGATTTGTACTCAGCATCCTGTATCTGGGCACCGAAAGGTTTGTTTGGTGGGAATGATGGAATCGGAGGAATTGTGGGGTCATGCACCTAAAACTTTTGTCAGGTTTGGGCTCATCTCTGAAGCACCAACTATCCACTGCCACCGTGGTGAAGAGAATTCTACATCCAACCAGGATTTTGCAGGCTGTGATCCCTCCTGTGATTAACTGCAAGCCAAGCAGTGGGGTCCATCCTGCACCACGCAAACCTGCCATGCCAGTACTGACAGCTGGGCTGAGCAGCACCACTGGCTGCCCCAACCTCAGCACAGCAGTTGCCCCTAATCAGTATTGGCTGTGTGGGAGCTGGGCCAAGGAAAACATTCAGTGGAGCTGCCAGGAGACCTGCAAACTCAGGTGAACCATGCCTGGCAAGCATGTTGAAGTGAATCTCTACACAATATATTTCCACAGTTACCCAGACGCCCTGCAACACCAACGTGATTCACCCTTTGGCAGAAGGAGGATCCTCATTCCTTGGCTATGGATCTCTGAGCTGGAGAAAGGGACAACCAATCATTTGGCTACTCTGGAAAATATAGTAAATGGAACTACAGCTACCAGGCAAGCGTTTCACAATAAGTGGCTCAGGTATCACAGACTAGTGATAGTGCCTAGCCTGAGACCAATGGCTGGCTACAGAAGGAGGTGTTTACATGTTAGTAAATATTACCTGCTGTTGTCTATGTAAACCAAGATCAAGGCATTGAGACCAATCTTAAATTCTGGAGAAGGCTAAAGCCCCTGCATGATGTGATAACCAAAAATAATTAGTGTAAAATTGCCATATTGTGGTCATGGCTTAGCTTTTGTTCCCCAGGTCTCAGGGCAGCTATCAACAGGTTTTGGTTGTACTTATTCTCTATGAAAAACGTCTTTAAGTGANACAGACAAATGTTTGCAAAAGCCAGTTTAAATGAATGTGGGGGGGAAAAGGGGAAAAAAAGCATCTCTCATGCCAAGGATCCAAGCCCAACACTCAGAATTCCCAGCGGGCACTCACTCATGGGTGCTGCAGCAATACTGAGTCCCAAGGCACGGGAGACTGTCGTTGCCATTGCCCCCCTGGCACTCCCCTGAAAAGGCAAGTGCTGGCACACTGCTGCTGTCCTTCCCTACACAGGGATTTCAGCACAGACCTTGTTGGTTCTCATGTTGTCCATTCTCAGCTGTAGACTGCAGATGTGGTGCCATCAGGAGATGGTTCTTTGCTACCACCTTTGCATCAGCAACAACGGAGATTATTCCATTCCTGACAATTCAATAGAGTGTAACTCACAGAAAGAGTAAGTCATTGTAGCTGAAATTAGGTTCTGTTCCTAATTATTACACAGAAATTTGGGGGGACTTTGAACACACCCTTTTAATACGTGCTCTGTTTATGCGGCTGTAAAATGGAATTGTTTTTAAAAATTCCTAACAAGAGTGCCGCAAGGCTTAAACAATTCTTCTGTGTGAAGTCCTTTACTTCTCCCAAAGAGCAGTGCTTTCCACTGTAAGTGGAAGATCAGTGATTGTTTCCATCCTCTCAGCCCAGGACAGGAAATGCAAGGAGCGGGCAGTACCCGGTGCGTGCCGGCAGCGACCGCCCGCTGTCCCCCTTGTCCCGCAGAGCGCCCAAAGCGCCTCCGGCCCTGCTGCTGCTCGCGGTGAGTTCACCGTGAGCCCGAGGGATCGGCCTGGAATTGTCACCAAGGGATCGCCCTGGAATTGTCACCGAGGGATCCGGCTGCCAATTCACACCTGAGGAATTGCCGGCTGCGAATTCATGCTTGAGGGGTCACTTGGCTGGGAATTCACACCGAGGGATCACCGGCTGCCAGAACGCCAGGTAAGTCATCTTACCTCGCGAGGAGTCTGCAGAAGGAGCAGCAAACTACAGCTAAAAGATCTGTGGTGTGAGTTACTCCATGGCAACTCTTCATCTGCTGGAAACAAGAAGAGATGCAGCAGCTGCCTCATCCTCAGCAGAGGAGTGTCCTGGGTGTTGCAGTTTAAGGACCCAAAGCATCATTTCCTAAAGGTCAAAAGCCAAAAAGCACCAGCTCTCTGCAGTGCAGTTTCCCTCCCAGAGCTGCTGTGCACTGCTCACACAGCGCAAAGGAGGCTCGAGAGAGCGCAAACGCTGTCTGCTGATGAGTCCTTCCTGCCTCAGAAGTGTCAGCAGAGAGCTGGATACTAGGAATGATTATCAGGCTCCCTGGTTTCTTTTCTTTCTTCCATGTTGGACTACTCAAAGGGCTGTGGTACTGAAATGAAATCATCCTTTGTGACAGACTCCTCTAAGCTTTATTCTCCACTTCAGGTTCTTCTGCATCCTGGAAAAGACCTGCTTTTCCCTTGTTTTCTGTTTATCTTCTGCTACGCCTTGGCTGGTAAAAAAAGAATTACTGAACTGCTGCTTTGGAGAGGAGATAGAAATCACCACAGCAAGCACATGCCCAATTGTGCAAGAAGGCCAGGGGCAGCCTGGCCTCTACCAGCCTTAGTGTGGCCAGCAGGACCAGGGCACTCACTGTCCCCCTGTTCTGGGCACTGCTGAGGCCAAGCCTCGAATCCTCAGGTCATTTGTAGGACCTTCATGACAAAAAGAGACATTGAGGGACTGGAATGTGTCCACAAAAGGGAACAGAGCTAGGGAATGGGTTGGAGAACAAGGAGCAGCTGAGGGAGCTGAGGGGTTCAGCGTGGAGAAGAAAAGGAGGCCCAGGGGGGACCTTCTGGCTCGGCACAACTCCCTGACAGGAGGGTGTGGCCAGGTGCTGACTGGACTCTTCTCTCAGGTAACAACTAACAGACAAAAGGGAAAGACCTCAAGTTGCACCTGGGGAGGTTTATCATGGAATCATTGAGTAGGCCGAGCTGGAAGGGACCCACCAGGATCATCCAGTCAACTCCTGGCTCGGCACATGACACCTCAGCAATCCCATCACATGCCTGAGCGTTGTCCAAATACTTCCTGAACTCAGACAGGCTTGGTGCTGGGACCACTTCCCTGGGGAGCCTGTTCCAGTGCACAACCACCCTGTGGTAAAAAAACCTTTTCCTGATATTCAGCCTAAACCTCCCCTGACTTAGCTCAGGGAGCCGGATTATGCTGAGCCACTGCTTTGAGGCTTTTGATTAATGTCTATTAACACTAACATTATTGATTATTTATCAGAGGCTGAGACAGCAATAAATCATAAACTTTCAGACCAAGTTTGAACTCTACAGAACAATCCTTCAGCAGGACACAGTGTATAAGCACCCGGTTTGAAACACTACTCTTAAATACGAGCAGCCCACTTCCTCCACAATTCTCAGGTCCTCGAAACTAAAAGCTCTAGAGCTCCTTGAGTGACCTGATGAAGATTTTGCCCATTTGCAAAAGCACTTGCCCATGACCTCTATGTATGACCACCCATGACCTCTATGTATGACCAGCAGACATGATGAGCTGATTGCTCCAGCACAACACCCTCCGGGAAAGCCTTTCTTCACCCTCTTTACTTGTTGCACATCTTCCCCATCCGAGCAGAGAATACTCTCTGTGCTTTGGTGACTTTGCCGGCTGCTGACCCGCAGTTCCCACCCGAAGCTCCCCCACTGCTCCCCCCCGCAGCCCCGCTCGCTGCCCCCTCAGGCCGCTCCTTCCCCGGTCCCGCACGCCAGCGGTACCAAGGACCGGAACACCCGCGGGGCAGAGCCGCCAGCTGCGGCTAAGCCGCCACACGGACTGCACAGCTTCCAGCCACACACTTAGAGAATTTCAAAACACTGTT
>VZTG01009062.1:0-12072 GCA_013397845.1 Melanocharis versteri | reverse complement strand
GGGGGCGCTGTGGATGCGGCCGGCCCGGCCCCGCCCCCTCCCCTCCCCGTTGGTGTGACAACGGCACGCGCGGGTGTTGGCGCGCGCGCGCCCGAGCGGGACCGCCTGAGGGGCCCTTGGAGGGGCGGGGAGAGACCCGGGAGCGACACCGGGAGCGACGCCCGTAGGGTCTGGAAGGCGAGCGGTAGGCGCGGAGTTTCACCGTTAATAGTCTCCGGGAAGCTATGAAGCTGCTTTGGAGGCTGGAGCTCCTCTGCTCTAGGAGAGCTGGGAGAAGAGAGTCTAGGAGTCTGGAGAAGAGAGAGCTCCAGGGAGACCTTAGAGCCCCTTCCAGGGACTCCAAGGGAGCCGGAGAGGGAGTTTGGAAAGGGCCTGGAGTGGCAGGACGAGGGGGAATGGCTTCAAAGTGCCAGAGGGCAGGGTTAGATGGGATATTGGAAAGGAATTGTTCCCTGTGTGGGTGCTGAGGCCCTGGCACAGGTTGCCCAGAGAAGCTGTGGCTGCCCCACTCCTGGAAGTGTCCAAGGCCGGGTTGGACAGGGCTTGGAGCAACCTGGGATAGCGGAAGGTGTCCCTGCCCATGGCAGGAGGTTGGAAGAAGATGATCTGTCTTTAAGGCCCCTTCCAAGCCAAACCCTTCTGGGATTCTATGATTCAAGGAAGGCCCTTTTCCAACTAAAATGTTGTATCTCCTCTTGGCTCCCAGCTTGTAGTTGCCAGTTCTTCTGGAAGCAGGCCTGGCAGGCAGCTGCAATGAGCCATGTGTTCTCGATAGGACGAGTGTGACATGTTCGCAGAGAGGAAGGCTGTAAATAGATCATCAAGGCCAAGGTAAAAAAAGCAAAGGATTGAGTGAAAGCCAGAGGAGTTAGTTGTGTTAGTCAGTTTGCTGGCTGTTGAAGTGACCTCAGGTCATTGCCAGCATTTCTGGTTTTGGTTTGTTTTAGTAAAAAATGAATGTGTTATCTCCAGCATATGCTCTCCAATGCATCTACATGTGTTCCCACCTCTTTGTTGTATATCAGGTTATATTAACTGAAGGCAGAATCATAACACAGCAGTAAAACATTTAGAGGCATAGCTAGCCAGATTCAGGCATTTCTCGCTCTGCTGTTCCCTTTTGTGGTAACTGTAAGCAAGGGAACACAATCCAGTTACTCCACTTTTCCTCTCTGAGGAAAAGATTATCCTTTTTTTTTGTCATTTTGAAAATAGCCGTAGATAAAAATGGTTATGTGTGTGGCATGTAGGGTTCATTATTCTCCCCTTCTCTCCTGCCGTCTTTGCCCTACTATTTTTATTCATTGTCACTGTTCTCCATTCAGTAGGTTTGAAGGAATTCTAATTGTTGTGATAATGGTTCTTTGAAGGCTCACTTAGCACGCCTTTTGGATGAAGGAAAGAAGAAGACAAGGTCCTCTAAGAAGAGTAAAAGGCACACTTTAAATAGGCGTTCGGAAATGTCTGCTGATGCCATGCCATTGCCGTGTGATCAGCAGAAATGTGTTGGAAAAACGCCCATCAGTGACTTCGCAAAAAAGCCACAGTCAGACAGGTAGAGAACAGAAGTATAAAACCCCAATTATATGTTCATGACTAAAGGTATGAAATGGACAGATTTTCACTGGGAATTAGAAACTCCTGAATTCTTGGTCATAGCACTAATGACTTGTCTCCTTGCCAAATGTAAATTTAGTATAATGAGCTTCTGCCTGTTGAAGTGCAGGCTAACAGACTAGTGTTTGCAATGGCAGGCATATTGTATGGCTTTCCTTTTAAAAAGGAGTTGTCTTTGCTCATAGCAGTCTAGATACACACCCCGTCTGACATATTTTTTAGGCTGTATTTCCAAGTAAATGGCTTACACGATGATGCAGTAAGATTGTGTAATGAACAAGAACAAAGTTAATGCATCCAACCTTTTTTACCCCAAGCCAGCTGCTGAATAATGATACATGGATTCTCACTGACCCCAAGGAGAAACACAATGCCCAAGCTGTTGGGAAAAGCACTGGGCAGATAAAGGCTATTTCCACATTTCTTGCTAGTATCTCCTTAAGAGTTCATAGGCTTTTTACCTTTTAGAGCTATTTTATATGTCTTTGTAGTGTACACATACTAAATCTAGCATGTATTGCTTTAATGTCATCGTAACAGATTTCAAGTTGGGATCTACTCACCCTTCAATTTGTCTCAGAAGAAGCAATGTTGATTCTTTGAATTACATTCTTTAAAGTTAGAATGATACTTATGCTGACTTTAGTGTTACATTTTGCCAATTAAAGTGAATTATACTATTGTGTTAGTCCCACTTCTGGTGCATTTAGTACAAATTGAAGCTTTATTCACTTTCTGTTTCAGACAACCTACAACTTTTCCAGAGGCATGGGGAAATGTAGACTCAAGTTCAGCTGAGAAAGTCAGAGGCCTGCCTGATGTAGTTGGTAAAACTGGTTTCTCTTGATGTCATCTGTTTTAATTTGCATTCTTAAGAGACATGGTACATGTAACGGTTTTAGCTGAACAACCTATAAAATTGTGCTGGTTTGAAAGTAAACCAGCGGGAGGAATTAACCTCAGACAAATACCTTGTGAGAGATTTCAAACCGAAGTTACAATTTAATAAAAAAAATACAGGAAAGGCAATGATACAGAAAAACTGGTTTAAAACCACAAAGTCAGAGTACAACCTGGCACCCTGTTGGCCAGGGGGGTTGCAGTCCTGTCAAAAGCAGTGATCTTGTGGAAGTTCAGGTCCTCCTCTGGATGTCCAGTGGTGGTGGTGGTGTCCCAAGTCCCCAGACTGCCCAGATCATATACGCTGGGGTTCAGGTGGTCCGTCCCCTAGGGCAGGGAGTTTCACAATGGAATGGTGTGATCCCATGAGTCACAGAATATTTCTGGAGTCCCTGACAGTCGTTCCAGCTGCCTGTTCTGCTAGTGCATCTTCAGTTCATTATGGCCCATTAGCAGAGATGACCCTCTCAGGGTGGGTGGTGCTGCTGCTTCCCCAGCTGAGTCACTGTAAAGATAAAGAACCACTACTCCACCTTGTAGGGTTTGCCTCTTCTCATTTTAACACCCAGCTTGGATCCTGGGGGGATTTTCAGTGTGCACTGGAAATGACCCATCGTTAACAGTTATCACAAAATGAGGTAGAGGGGAGTAGAATACACAGTTTGGTTACACCCACACTGGCACTCTTTCTCCTGCATCATGACAAAAAGTCAAGCTCAGAAATGGCCTGACACATTTTTTATGATTTGTAGGTAATTTTGAAGATGGGGAGTCTTCTAATAGAAAAAAAAACCAGTTGTGAAATTGTCAGTCAATCACAGGTTAAGTTTAGATGATCCATTCCAGTTCTGCTGTAAGCTGGTGTCATTCCTGAAATGTTGCCATTTTTTTAGATCATACCTGAGCTTAGTTGATAGTTCCATGCTATTATCCTTGTGAAAATCAGAGGTTAATAAAGGAAATTTTAAAATACGCTCTAGTATTTTTAACCTCTATTTGCTAAGGTTGCACTTCCCATGGAAAGATGCCGCGCACTGTGAGAGCTGCACAAACTACAGCAGTCATAGTGTAGATTTAGGGATTTGTTGTTCATGCATCCCATGTTCTGCAGCAACAGTTCCAGGCTATAGAATCCCCACTTCTTTCTCGGCAGTTCCTGAGGAAACAGGCAGCGGTACGTGGAGGTGCCTGGCAGAACGGCGGCAAAAGCGTCACAATCGAGCAGTGACCGAAATGCAGCAGGAGCTGGACTGCATTGGCAGGGTAAGGCAGGGTTTTTTAATCCAGAGTCTAGAGTGCTCTGCTAAGGTCAGGGCCCAATATTCAAATGATCGCACTGACCTACTGTTTTAGGAGATGGAAGCCTCTGTTTTGAAGCTTCAGGAATTCCTTCAGCTAAAAGTGATGAAATCAGATGAAAAGAGTAAACTTCTGTTGGAAAAGATTGCATCTGACGTGGCTCTGGAAGGTTTCTCGTTTGAAGTAAGGCAGCTCAGAGCATTGGCTCAGCTTCAGTTACTTGTACCTGCTCTGTGTAACATTTTATGGCTCACTGGACTCCTAAATTGTTGGTTTTTTTCCTTTTTAATTTTTTTTAATATATGTATTCGCTTTTCAATGAGATTGAGAGTAGATTTTTATTGCAGGGTTTGGAAGAACTGTGGAATATGATCCACAAGGAATCCTCAAACAGAAAGAAGTGGGTTAGGGCAGTGGACAAGTCCCTAAAGGAGATCGAAAGGAGTCGAGCCATTAAAGTGAGCTGCAGTCTTAATAATTGTTATTTAAGCATAAGATTATTATTTGCTGATAACGCTGGTTGCAGAGCAAAGAGTGGCTTGTTTCCACAGGAGTCAGAGGTCTGCCAGTGGTTCTGTTGTATGGTGATTGCTTTCTTTTCACCAATAAACTATTCACTCATTTTATACCCATAGAATCAGGAGAAGATACTTTTTTCCTAGTTTTAAGGTGTTTCTTTCTTTCACAATTAGCTACACTAAAGATGCAAGAAATATGTGAGCAGCTTTTATTTTCCTGGAGGGTTGTGTAGGTCAGACTTTCATCTGGTCTGTTATTTTTGGGGGGACATACTTATTCTGCAGCTGAGAAGGAGCATAGGCATGACCTAGCTCAATTTTAGTTTGGGTTGGCTGCGTGTCCATAGCGGACGTGTTGCAGTTTTGTTGTCTTCAGCCAAACCTGTAAAAGTCATCGGACATCACAGGAAACGTTTGGATGAAAAAATAGACCATGGAAGAGCTTGCTGCACTGTCCTTGCAGGCAAACAAAAGCTGTTTGTTCTATCAGTGCCAGTTTCTCCTCTCTTTGTAATGTAGGTATGATGAGAAGGTCCAAGAGTATCACCAGTACCCTTTCTGTTGGATTAGTTACAACAAATGTCAGAGATGACCACATTTGCTTTAATTTTGTGTTCACTTAAAGCAGTCACTTGTGGATTCCCTTCAGATGTTTGAAAGGAAGTTGGTTTGATTTTTAAGTTCATATTGCAGCCTGTCTGCAGAGCAATCAATTATCACAGATATTAAAGAGAAATGAGTTGTGTAGTAACAGGTTTTAGTTACTATTTTTATGAATTACTGAAAAAAATCAGTCTTTAAGGTAACTAAGATTAATATTTTAAAATTTACTTTTTAATTTGTGTATCATCCAATTGAATTCATTTTAATGGAAAAAATTGTCTTCATGTAGTTTTTTAGCTTGGGAAGCTGATATTTGAGTTACACTTTTTGTTGTTTTTCTTTATTCTTTTATTGCACAGATAGCAGATGTGCTGACCAAGTATACTGTGAAACTGGAGGAAATTTCCTTCTTCTTGGCAGCTGATGTTCACAGGCTCATTAACGATAAGGCCATGGTAAATGTTCTACCTGGGGCAAGATAGCAGTCTGAATATTCCTAGAATGTCTTTTTTTCCCAACTGAAATTCATTTTTTTCTACCTATCAATCACCAAAATATAGAAGAGATTTCTACTTTGCAGGGTATTCTTTATCACTTGTATTCTTTTTTTGCCCTCATTTTCAATAGAAGACACAATTTTTTTTGGTTTTGCATGTTGTTTGCTGCTTCTACTCCTCGTTTTATTTTTTAATACACAGAATATAAACAAAGCACTGTTGGGTAATGAGAGGGCAACTGCCAAGCTGCTCTTTAATCTAATGAAATCAGAGCTTGAGAAAGAAAAATTGCATCAACTGAAATGGCAAGAGAGAGTCAAGGACTGGAAGCTCATCCAAAAAAACCGTGTAGTTCAGAGTTTCAGGTTAGAAATTTTGCGATCTTATTTTGGGGAATGAATAACACAAAGTGACTAGAGTTCACTTGTGGTTTCTATAAATGGTAATATTTTATCATTTTTTCTTTATACATGTCACGTATGATACCACATATATCATGTTTCCATTATACATACTCTTTTTCCATCCTGCAGAGAATTTATGGCAAGTGAAGAAATACAGAATCCCCCAGCTGTGAAAACAGAAATGGAAAATATGATAAAGGAGCAGATTGTACTTAGTGAACAGAGACTGAGGGTTTTGCAGCACATTGGGTATGGCAAAAGAGGGTATAGCATAAAGGAAAACAATTCTTTCTGGAGTTAATGAGGGACTTGGCTACAAAATGCACTTTGCTTCCTGTCAGTGTGTGATTGTTAAATTCAGCGGTAAGACAGGGTCTAAACCTATTTTTGTACAGCTCTTTTTAATGGAAAAAATGCATTCTTGATTTTCAGTGCACCAGCTACACTAAATAGGTGGTGATTGAGGGCTAAAAGTGCAGGAATGCAAAAGTGAATCTTACTGACATTTGAAACGGGCAGACAAAGATGGGTGGAGTACTAGAAGTTGGTGCTTTTGTCAAGGCATTGTTTCTCCATGAGATTGCATTTGTGTAATAAATTAAGAGAGGAGTCTGGATAGAAACCTAACACTGCTGTGTTTGAATATCCATCATGAAGACAAGAGGCATTTTTGGGTGCAATGCATTACAATATTTACAGGGAGTTTTTTTACAGTAGGTGTAGGAACAAGGCAGATTACAGTTAGCTCCTTGTCAGGCAGTAAACAGTTGGCCTTGAACAACAACAGCCTCTTTGGTTTATTTTCATTGCCAAGATGGCTGTAAATAAAATAATGCACAGTAGTATGCATACTCTGATTTATAATTTTGTATTTTAAGTACTGACTGGTTTGTATTTTAAGATACCTGACTCTTGTTTCCTACTTTGATAGCTTCTTGTCGCCTGCAACGCATACAAAATCTGAGATAAATGAATGGTTCAGAACTCTGCAGAATTTAAACAAAAGTATAGGTAAGTTGGGAAATCATAAAAACAGTCTGGAATTCAAGCAATACTTGCTTTTTTTCTGGGCAACGATGAGGCAGACAGTTGCTTCGAAAGTGCATGTTTGCTCTATTCTTTTTTCCATGTGTTTCCACATACCTTCTCAGTTGCTTTGAACTGGCAGTAGGACCCAAAGAAGCTGCCTATGACATCACTTTCCTTTGGCCAGTACAAGCACTTGTGCATGGTGAGATCTAGCAGGAACTGGCTTGGTTAGAATTAATCTGGTGGAAATAGAAGGTTAATTTTGACATGGATCAGTTCTCAATCATACAAAAATACTGCTTTTTAACTCTTGGAGAAGAAGAGGGGAAGTACTGGAGATACTTCCTTTCTCCAAGTCCTGTAGTGTGCCTTCCCTCCGTGTGTCTACCTTCTCTTGCTCCAGAGCACGTCCTGTTGTGATGTTTGTAGCCTGTATGGTAGCAAAGAAGTTGGAAGCAATTGTAAATAACTTGCTACTTTTAAGCATAACGAGAAACAATTTTGTGTTAAAACATTTTATTTGGTTGGTAGTGTGGCACAGGTGTGCAGACACTGCTGGCATCTGTCCCTGTGCTGAGGTTCAGCACAGGGCCTCTGTCATGTTTCCATTTCACTCTGCGTTGTGAAATACGGGAATCTTGACCGTGGTCTGTTCCATATCATTCAGACACCCATAATGTGGAGTGCGTGGAGAAAATGGGCATCCAGTATGAGCTGGTCCAGGGCAAATGTCAGGAAAAAGTGCAGCTCTGCAAGGTGAGTGTCACAGCTTTGGGTGTGGTAGCCATGGTACAATGCGTCATCACAGTAAAATGGGTTTGAGGATCCACCAAACATTGGGATAACAAGTGAAATTACGTTTTGATCTCTGCCTGATTCTGTTAAAAAAGTAACCATCCATTTGGTTTCACAGTAGTATTTGGTATTTGTACTTGAAATGTGTGAAAGCCGTAACAAATGCCAGTAATGAAGGGAATGCTGTCCTACATTTACGTGGAGGATGCAAGGACCCTCAGCCTTTATGCTAAATCTGTCTTATTTTGGGAAAGAAATTCCACCTCTCTGCCTCAGTTTCTCCCTTTGTATCCAATCCAACTGTATTGTTTACTAATAGAATGAGAGATCTAGGAGGCTGAATGTTTCTCTGTCCATCACAAGAAAAACACTAATTTCAGCCATGCTCTCTGAAAGCCACACAGTATTTGTTATATGCACGTCAATAATTTGCTGTTTTCATTTAGATGAGCCTGTTGGATATGAACATTTGCCCAGTAGAAGATGTTGAAATTGTGCATTCCAACATGCTTCAGATGACTGAGAAACTAGAACGTAGGTTTGAAGAAGAACTGGAGCACATGGATGTATGTTTATTACATTTATTTTTATCACTCCTTGGGATTAGTCTGTTCTTCCTGCGCTCCCACCTGCAATGCCTTCTGCATCGTAGGCTTTTGATGTCACATTAGAAAGAGGTCCATAGTGTGACTAAATACTACAAACAAACAAAAAGTTTGGTGTGATTTATGCAGAAGAGTTCATAATTATTGTGTTTCTTATTCGTAATATAAATATATTGTATTTTTATTATCATTTATAGCTGAAATACATATGATAGAGATAAATGACATATGGCCCAATCTGCCTAAAGGCAGAGGAATAGATTTAAATGATCTCCCAAATTTCTTCCAATCTGATCTTTTGTGATTCTATACATAAAAATGACTGGTCTGTTGTTCCTACAGTGATAAATTGCAGGATGTGATTCTGTACTTTACGATGCCAGAATAAACAGAAGTTCTGATACTCTCAGCTTGTAGAATAAAAATCCACATTCTTACCCAGTTTACTTGGATATTTTCTTTTTTTTACTCTCCAGATAGAAGACACCATGTTGAATACCAGTCGTGTAATTCCAGGCAGCCTTTTATCATGTTACAGATCCTCTTACTCATTCATTTCACCTTCCAGCAGTTAAAAAATAATTTGTTCACTTGAATGTTTTTCTTTAGAGTGATTTTAAGGAGATGGCTAAATGGCACGAGCAGCATTGTCAAGGCTTGTACAGCTTTGTTCAGGAGGCCATGGATCTCTGGGATATCCATCAACTCCAGCTGTCCCAGCAGGAAGATGTACTTCAGAAGAAAGTAAATGAATGCAGATGGGAACAGGATAACGTGGTACAGGTATAAACATAAAAATAAGGATGTGGTATAAGGTAAAGAAAGGACTTCTTAATGCAAAGAATCCTCGGGAATTGAAAATAGCTGCTATGAAATTAAAAATGTAATCTCTGACTTTTATACTGGAATTTTTACTTTTCAGTTGCGTTCTGTCAGGTGCATTTTTGCTAACTGCTTGATTCACACTGAGTAGACAGTCCTGTCTTATTCTTGATATGCCAGCAGTGATAAAGATCACTGTTGCTTTCTGTATAAAGTGTCTGCAAGTTGCTATTACAAGACCTTGTGCAGATATAGAGTCTGGTTGGATGTCAAGTTCTCATAGTTGCAGCAGCCAGCCTGGGGTGGCAATGTCAGAGATGTTCCTTATCTAGGAAGGTCTTCAAAGGTGATGAGTTTTCCTAAGGTAGCTTCCCTTCTTGGTGTAGAATATAAATACATAATTAAATTACTTGAATCCTAAATAGTTATGGGGATTTTAGTATATACTAAACCATTTTTACTGGCTTTTTTCTATGGCCTTAGATGATGAAAGATAATCTGGATATGATTTTGGAAAAAATGAAAATGGCAAGCTGTGAAGAAGAGTTGAAGGAATATTTGGAGAACGCCCTTTCTTCTTTAGATCAAATTAGAACTAGGTATGAATTTTGTGTTGTAAACTTAAAAAGTAAAGCATATTTTAACATTGGTTGTACTACTTAGGCTAGGCCTCATTTATGCTGTCATGTGAAGGTATGGAAAAAGACTGCTCTTTACTTCATGTAAGAATACAAAATAATGTACATATTGAACAGGGTTAAGGCAAATAATACCCACAGTTTAGGAATGGGACAAAGAAAGATTGCTATCATTCAAAACATATACCACATCAGGATTACTGTGCACACCATTACATCTGTGCCTCATTCAGAAGGTAAAAGTAGTGGTTCAGTTTCTTGAATCACAGGAATCAGAAGTTGGTCTGCACCATCACCTCTGTGCTCACAGTTTTGATCTCGTTCAAAGTGCAAGGACTAAGATCTTTAAGAGAGCCAAAGTAATTATTTTGGTAAGCTCTCTGTTACCCTTCTCATGATTAGGCATTTGCAACTTGAAAAACCATATAAAAATTGGTACAATACCACTCTCCTTGCTAAAGATTTTAGCAGTGGGTGTGAAGCCTGAGAGGAAAGCAGCTCTGTTCTCACACCCAGGAGCTTTTCTGTCTGTTAGATCAGAGGCACATTAGAAGAGCAGTATGGACCTGAGGGGCAGATTCACACACCTCACAGGGGAATTGTGGTTAGAACTGTGGGTTTGGTACTCTTAATAATCATTTGAACAATTAAAAAAAAATCAGAGGTAACAGACCAAGTGAAAATACAATGCCAGGTTGCAGAGATAGATTGTAACCTATCTGAACATTTGAACACATGCATAAATTCCGCATAATTATCTTTGCTTAGGAGACAAAGCAAATGGAAATGAAAACAAGTGTGAACATTGATTTTTCTTGAATCAAGACTCTGCTTGAACCATTACTTTTTATTTTCAAGTGAAAGGAAAATAAACCAGAAAGGCTCAGTCACAGCTGAGCACAGTGCAGAACTAACATGGAATTTATCCTCTCTTATGTAAGCAGAGTATTTGAATGGTTCCCCATGCAAAAGGAAGGATGTAAAAGGCTTTGTTGTAAATATTTCTTAACTTTTGTGCATTTATTTATTTGTAATGAACTAATCTCTAACAAGCCAGGATGTGATTGTATTCAGTATAAACAGATGAATGGCAATGTTTAGCCTAAAGGTTTTATGAGATTGATCAGAAAATTAGATTTAGATTTAAAGGCACTGTAGTCATACTTAATTTTATTTCTATACATACTTGAGTCTCTTAAACAGTGACCTTAAATTTGACAGGAATGAGACACTCAAGCAAATTGTAATGGATGAAGTAATGGCTTACCCAAAAGCTATTTTGTGGGAATTGATTTCTTATAGTATATCCATCAGCCAGCATTTTAGTGTGAAGGAAATCTTCAAACAGGTAAAAAGAAAATTTCTTCTGGTTTAAAACCTTACTGGTGTATTAATTTTTCACTTTAGTGAAAATTTACCTTTAAAATTCAGATTACATGAAGTATTGTTTTAGCCATTGAATAAAGTGCTTTTGGTAGAGATAGCAGGGGGAAACCAAATCATTTCTCAGTCCCACACTTTTAACTCTGTTCTTGTTATAAACAGCATTTTAGCAAATTCATTTGCATTTTGAACAGAAAACTACAAGGTAACAGACTTAAAATAATCAATTTGAGCGTTACAGGTTCTTTAGATAGTAAGTGATCTATTCAAGACTATCATATCTTACTGAAATAGATACATTTTAAGAAGGGATATGGATTTCTTATAAGAAGCAAATCCATATTTTAAAATGGTGTGGCAGGTGTTTGTTGTTGTTGTTTTGCTTTTAGAACTTGCAAGGCATGCTTGACTCCACAGTTCAAGATCAAAATAATACCTCATCAGTCCAAACAGGTATTTCTGCTTGGTTGTTTTTCAATCTGTATTTCTTTGGATTGTAACCAGTAGAACTCTGGTTTAACTGTACATAACTAGTTGAGGCTTCAGAAGCTGGACATACGGTGGAGCAGCAAGCTGAGAGCATTGTGCAAGGAGGGGAAGGAGAGGAAAATCATAGAGTATCCTGAGTTGTAAGGGACCCTTAGGGATCGTGGAAGTCCAACCCCTGGCCCTGCACAGACACCCCAACAATCCCACCCTGTGCATCCCTGAGAGCGTTGTCCAAATGCTCCTGGAGCTCTGGCAGCCTCTGGGCCGTGCCCATTCCCTGGGGAGCCTGGGCAGTGCCCACCACCCTCTGGGGGAAGAACCTTTTCCTAATATCCAGTCTAATCCTCCCCTGGCACAGCTCCAGCCATTCCCTGGGTCCTGTGCCTGGTCACAGAGAGCAGAGATCAGAGCTGCCCCTCCACTGCCCTCGAGAAGAGCTGCAGCCCCCAGTAAGGTGTGACCTCAGTCTCCTC
>VZTG01009018.1:0-22421 GCA_013397845.1 Melanocharis versteri | reverse complement strand
ATTATTCAGAAAATAAAATAAAATTCAGAAATCCGGAGGCGGCGGGAGGGAGGGATGCTGCGACCCCGCAGGGATGCTGCGACCCCGCGGCCTAACACGGAGCAGGTGCCCCCCAGAGCCTCCGGCAGGGCAGGGGCTGCTGCCCCCCACCCCGACACCCCATTGGTTTATTTCTCCCCTCCTTTTTCACGCTTTTGTTTTTATTCCGGCTTTTTTTTTTCTTTTTCCCTCCACCCTTGTAGCCATCACCACCGCTCTGCCCTGCTCCCCGCTGGGGCCCTTCACCTCCTTTCCCTTCTCCCATCCCTCTCCTCCCTTCCCTTCTCTCTGCAGCTGGAGGCCGCCCCTCATCCCTTCATCCCGGCCCATCCCAGTGCTCCCAGCAGGTGCCTGGCACTGGGGAAGGACAGGCCTTACCGGAGGGGACAGTCCCCCACCCCTCAGGGCATCTGCAGAGCTGTCCCCAATTTATCCCCCGCAGGGGCTCCCGTCTCTCTTTGCAGCTTCCCTCACCTCTGGAATGGTGCCCCTGGGAGCACCGGCAGCAGCTCGGGGTCCCTGGGACGCCTCCTTGCACCCCGCCGAGGGGTTCTGCAGGTATTTCGGGATGTCCCTCCTTGGGCTCGCATCCCGGCCGGTGCGGATGCCGCAAGGAGCCCGTCGGGTCGTGCCAATAAAGCTCTTTCCTTGCGGGTCCCTGCATCCTCTCCTTTGTTCGTGGAGGTTTCTCGCCCGTCTCTTTATGGCGGCGGGGGCAGGACCCCCCTGAAGGACCCGCACTCAGCGCCAGGTGGGGGATGAATGCTAAAATCCGCCCCAAAATAAAAAACCTCAGCCTCGCAATTCGGCAGCCCGCAGTCGCCTGCTCAACCCTGGGCAGGCACCGCCGCACCCTGGACCTCCAGGAGAGTCTGAACTGCCAGAAGGCTCCTGTGTAGTGAATAAAAGGGGGGGAAAGAAAGAGATTTGGGGTGTCTTCTCTGTGGGATGTCCCCCATCCCGGCAGGCAGATCCCCGCCGTGCCGCACTACGCGCCGAGCATCCCTCTGCGGCACCGCCGGCCCCACGGCACCCGGCCCCCGCAGACAGGACGGATTTCCCTTTAAAGCTGCGGCATGGGAGAGGAAAACAAGACCTAAACAACCCCAAATAAATACACGACCTGCTTTCTGTCTTGCGAAATGGCCGGGATGAAGAGACGCCATCGCCGCGCATCCGAAGGCCTGGTACCCCCGGCGGGGCCCGGCTGCCTCCCTCGGGCTCAGCCCAGAGGGCTGGAGAGCAGGGGGCAGGAGGCTCTTATTAATACTAATCCCAAGAAATATTGCTGTGCCCTGAATAAATCAGGCCAGGGGTTCCTCCAAGACCTTTGCCCCCCTTGAGACGAGCTGCGGTGCGGCCCCTCCTCTTCAGGGTGGACACTTTGGGAAGGGAATTGGTGCGGGGGGGGTTCGGGGGGGGTGGACAGATGCGTTTGATTTTTTCGCTGGGGGATGGAGGAGGAGGTGGCACGGTTTTATTCCAAGCACGTCAGCTCCCCCCTCCCTCCCTGTCCCCTCCTTCCTCCCTCCACCCGCAGTCCGATGTAAACATAACGGCAGGGACCTGCCAGGCTCCATCCCCACTTGGATTATGGGGGGGAATTAAGCAGCTTTGATTAACACAGCGATGCCCCCGAATAACCTTCAGGCGTCTGGCCCTCAAGGTCGTGTGCTGGAAGGGGCCGGGGACAGGGACCCCAGGGCACCCATCCCGTGGGCAGCGGGAAGGGGTGGATGGAGAGGATTCGTGGGGAGCGAAGATCCTTCCATCGGCGATTTTATGCCGGTTTTATTTCTCCCTGCCCACGCCCACCCCTGACCGATTCGCTCGCCACTGCAGCGCTGGTTGTGCTGGAGATGCTCCGGCTCCAGCAGGGAGATGGAATGGGAGATGTGGGAAATTCCTCTATTCCCCTCATTTCCCACATCTCTGTCGAGTGCAAGCCCCGCTCTTCACCCAGCCCCGTGAAGGATGATGGTCTCCACGCAGAAAGGTCTTTTGCTCAATATCCCCGCAGCATCCAGCTCCTTTTTTCCGTTTATTTTTGTGCCGTGTACCTCCATGAACCACAAGCCAACACATCTCCTAGCAGCAGCAGTCAAAGTAGGCGTTTTATTGGGAAATCTAATCAGGTTTCGAGGGGAAAATCCTTTCTTAATGTCTCAGCTAAGCAACGAGCTCGATTAAATTGGTTAGACTATAAAAAGGGCTGAGAGTCCCATCTCCTTTTTCCTCCCTGCTCTTCCTGGACAGCGCTGTCATCTCCGGGCTCCACTCCACCGTCTTCAAAGCCCAAACGAGCCTCAATGACACAGGATTCACATGTCATTCCCCGACATCCCCCCCGCCCCGCCTCCCCCCAGCAACAGAGTCACAAATCATCTCAAACACTCTAAATTTAGCCCGGCAGCGTGACCACAAGCAGGGATTTCAGTGACATCACTGCTGGAAATTAAGGGGTCAAACAGGGAGGCTGAACGCGGCGCCCTGAGGAGCGGGGACGACGCTTCATTGATTCTTCCACACACCGAGGCCACCCTGTCTTGAGACATCCCAAAGCATCCCCTCAAAATAAATTCCTCCCAGCACCCAAAATGCCCAGAGTGGACCAGCCATTAAGTTAATTCCCATCAGGAGCCGTGCTGAAAGGCCCCGACGGAGCAGCACTGCGGAGATGCGCGGTGCGACCAGGAGAATCCAAAGGAGCAAAGCCAGTGAGCTTTGCCCGGTGCAGGGGCTGGGAGGAAGGGGACTCACACCTCACCCTGGAGCTGGAAGGTGGGTCCAGCATTCCCTGCATGGCTGGGAATGCCAGGCCAGTGTTTCCATGGCACTTGCACAGCTGTGTGTGCTCACGGTCCCCAGCGGTGCTGTGGTTATGGGGTGGGGATGCTGCCGTGGTATCCCAGCACCTGCAGTGATTCCTGCCTGCTTTGCTCTACAGAGCCAGAAAAATCACTGCACATCGGGAAAAGGGAGCCAGGGCTGAGCCCCGAGGTGGGAATGGGGCTGCTCTGAAGTGCAAGGTCCGATATTCCAGAGGATGAGGAAAGAAGAGACATTCCCATGGCTGCGCTGCAGTTGGAGGGGCAGACCCTGAGCTCCTCGACAAGACTGGATGGATTCATAAACCCACACNTCTCCAGCTCTCCTGGAGCCCCTTTAGGCACTGGAAGGGGCTCTGAGGTCTCCCTGGATCCTTCTCTTCTCCAGGCTGAACAATAAATTACTGCTTTGGGGGCCATAACCTCTTTTAAAGTCATTCAAGAGAGGCTGAGACGATACTTTTAGGGACCTGTTACTCACAGGACCTACATCCTTTAGTGGTCAGCGACCCTTCACTTCTGCTGTGGCTTTTTGGCAGCACAAAAAGGCAGGAAAACGCTGCCTCTGCCTTTTGAATTTCATGTTCCCCTTGCCCCAGTGGTGAGAAATGAAAAACAAACCAACAAGCCAATGGCTCCTGCAGCATCGATTCCTCCTACAGGCACAAAGTACAATGTGGTGGGGGAGAGGGAAGAGGTTGGGGACTAAAATCTGATATAAATCCCTTCGGCCAAGGCAGCGCACGAGGATTTCTCCACCGTCGATGCACATGGTGGCAATTCTATAAATGTTCGCTTATTTTTATGGAGATTTTGCCTTTTCAGACCAAGTGTTTCCGCGTGGCACCAGCTGTAGGGATGAGCTAATGCAAAGCTCAGTCATTTCCCTGCTCACCCGGGCCTTCCTCCGCAGCCGCTCCGAGAACATCTCATCCAGGGAGAGACAAAAGTGATGCGTGTGCATGTGTAATTTCCAATGTCAATGTGTTCAGCGAGGAGTTGGAATCATAAAAGTTATTTCATTTATTACAATCATACATAAAGCCTCTTAGAGCTGCAGACTTGGAATAGGCAATTATGCCCATAGGTTAATAACACGCAGCGATTTGACTGACAACTGGAATTAGATTTAAACACGGCAGAGTGGCAGCTAAAGGCACTTTATTAAAACTGTGGCTGGGGATTTGTTCGAAATACCAGTTGCATACCTTTCCTGGTAAAATATTTATAGGTAGCACCATATTGTGGCCCATTATATTGCATTTTCTTCTCCTTTCCCTCACCACTCTGAGCTCTGCTGTGCGGCGAGGAATTTCTCTGGTCACATTTTCCTGGAGAGAAGGGAAATGCCCGGGGTTGCTTCACATGGGGTGATGTGATGGGATGTGATTCGCAGTGGGAAGGGGCCCTACAGCAGTGATTAACTCTAGACCTGGATTTACCTCTCCATCCTCTCTCCTTATCACTCCCCAGTGCAGCATCCTCTTAACGCTGCCCTCGTTAGCCCAGAGTTAACGATCCCAACAGCCCAGGCACAACCAGGGTCAGTGACTGATACAGTCAATAAAATAAATATTGTTTGGTTCTGTTGATACTGGGAGTTTTTCCTGCTGCCAGGGGAGATTCTCCTTGTGAGATTAGTTTAGTGTGGGATGGATTGCCTGCAACCAGGATGGAGTCCCTGCTCCTGGGAGGTTTGAATACCAAGTTAGAGAAATGTGTGACAGGAATGACAGGAGAAAACACTCCATCCTGCCTTGGGACGAGGGGATGGGTTAGAGCCCAGTATTTCCCATCATTCTTGGAAAAAAAATGCTAAATTACTTTAAAATAATAGCTGAGGACCAGATGGGGCTGGGCCAAGTGAGATCCAAAAGCCTTGTCCCAACCTAACACCAGTGCATGAGTCCAGCTAACCTGGAAATGAGGATTAAAATCCCAAAGGCTCTTTGTGTGTCACTGCCTTCACTGGCAGCCAATGGGAACGAGAGGTGACACCTGAAATGCCCTTAAAATTAACTCCCAATTCCTATCTCTTTCTTTTTTGCCTCATTTGTGTGGTGTGAAAAATCTCTATATGATAAGAGCTGCCTCGCAACCATCCGTGGGCCAGGGGTGAAAATCCAGGAGCACTGTATGGGATTCAAGGATTTCACTTTAAAATTAGCAAGGCCAAAATCAGCGGAGAAGAAGGGGCAATACAGTGTCTGGAGAGGGAAAATCGACAGTTTTTAACCCACTGAAGGATGGTACAAGGAGATCTCCAAGCTGGTGGCCAAATCCTGCAAGGTACAAGGAGGATTACACATGGATTTAACAGAGGGAAAACTTCCCACCCAGCACATCACTGGCAAAACAGAGTGTACACTCCAGATCTCCAGATTCCCCTTCTTCTGCAACAAAATCTAACAGCTCAGAATCAGAGTTTAATCCAAAAAATTTTCTTTAGTTTCAGGGAAGGGGAAGCTGGAGGTGCACTCAGCTGGAAAAGGAGCTTGAATCCACCATTCCATCATCGTTCCCTGCCTGGCTCCAGCATATTCCATCCTCTGGCTGAAGATGTCCCAGCTCCTTGCAGGGAGCTGGACTGGGTGACCTTTAAAGGTCCCTTCCAACCCAAAGCATCCTGTGATTCTATGATCTGTGGGCCCCCCGGCAGTCCCTGGTCCTCAGGATGAGGAATTGGCTCCAGCAAAGCTCTAACTCCAGATTTTGATCCTACAGACCTCTCCTGCCAAACGGGGGGCCCAACCCCAAATTTCAAACCCCGTATTACCCAGCAATTAAAACAAAACGAAGTCTGAGAGCACCAGCTATAAAAAGATCATCCCGGTGCTCCTCATGCACTAAATATGAAGGCTCAAATCCTTCCTGTGATGCCGTGGCAGGGGAGCAGCTCCCTGGGCTGGGATTACCTGGTCCTGGTGCCCTGACCTTTCCCCAGAGAGCTGCCTGTGGAGCGGGGTCAGCAGTGCCCGTGGCAGAGGTGGCACCAGCCCCACACACAAACACGATTTCCCAGCAGCTTTTTCCAGCAGATTTCCCGAGTGCCGATGGCAGCTTTGGAGGAGAAAGTGCCAGGAATTGAATTAACCAGAGGCATGTGAGGGGCACTGACTCAATCCCAGGGCAATCCCCTTTGCTGAAATGCCCAGGGGAGCAGAGACCTCCTTTTTTTTTTAATTTTTTTTTTTTTTAATGCCCTGAAAGATTTATAACCCTTTTTGTCAGGTTCTCTCTCCTATCACTGATAAAACTTATCCTGGCACGGCTTGAGCCCAGATCAGCTTTTAAAGCACAGCAGAGAAAACCTCTGTGATTTAAAGCAAACATCCAGTCCTTGGCTGCAGCCCAGCCCAAATTCAGGGAGTATCTCACTGTTTCCAGACATGGAAATGGGGTTCATGTGTGAAACCCACAAGGGATCAGCTCAACCGAGCCCAGCCAACCTTTGCCCTCTCAACTCAGTCCCTGCTGCATTTGGTGTAGGTAACTGTCACCCTCTCAAAGAGATTATGTCACCAGCTTGTGTAATTTTACAAAGCATTTCATAGCATTTTATGAAGGTATAAATATCTGTAGAAATACATATTCACACATATATGTTATTTTCCTAAAGCCCTGGGCCCCAGAGGCAAAACTCAGTTTTTAAAAAACCTCAACATCCAAAAGCTTCGAGGGATGAGCTGAGTTTACTCGAGCAGCTAAAAAAAAAAAACCCAGAAGGCAAATCCAAAGTACATTAGAAAGCGCACTAAAAATACAATCAAGAAATTGGAAGCAATTTTGTGATCCGGGGGTTTCTTGCTGGGTTTTCTGGGAGTTTGGGGTTGGAGATAATGGCAGTGGGAGTGGAGGGCGGCATGGTTTTATTTCAGGATCAATATCAGGGTGGAGCAAATGGTGTATTTATCTGGGAGGCTGAGAAGATCTAATTGTGCCCTCTTTTGCACTAATGCAGCTCGGTGGCACCACCAGAGAGTCCCAGAGTACCCAAAAAGTGTTTCTTTTCCAGTCCACCCCTGGTTTTTGTTGTGCATCCTGTCCACCTCACCGCAGTTTTTTGGGTTATTTCGAGGATGCCCAAATCTCTGCTCCATCCGTCCTTTATACCTCAGGACAAAAAAGGGGACCAACATCATCCTGTAGGAGTTCCCACTGGGAAATAAGGTTTTTATGGATGATTTTAATTGGGGGGGGAGACTTCAAGGACATACCCAGAGACATCCAGGAGCAGTAATTGCACATGAGGTTCACAGGGAGACCCAGCCCAGCCCCGTGGACATGAAACCACAATTGTCATCTGTGATGAACAACAGAGAGGGGAACGTACAGGAAACAGCAATTAAACCATTAAAGTCTTGGGCAGCTTCCCAGTGACCAGCAGCCTTTCGATATATAAATATCTCACATGGCATAAAAGGAGCTGTTCTCTACCCATGATGTCCCCAGTGACCTTCAAGAGGGACAAGGGGGTTGGGATTGTCACTTTGAGCTGGAATCTTCTGCTCCATCTGAGCAGTGACACATCCCCTGGGACAGGGATCTCCCGCTCTCCCATAGCACTGCTTGGAAATCCCAGCTGCAAGTTGAAATCCAGTTGAGATCCCAGTCGAAATTATCCTAATTACTGCCCAGATCTGCTTCCTATAAATCCCTGGCTGTGATGTAGGGAAATAACTGAGCTGGAAGGTGGCAAATGTGCTGCTGTTAGCACATTTCAGTGTTGAAATAGAGGTTTCCATATTTAAGATGAATGTTTTGTGCTTGTGTTTTGCATCACACCCCAAACACCCTGAAGGAGCAGCCTCAGACCACAGGGAGTTTCTGGGCTCCAAGTCCACGTGGCTCAAGTTTAATAGCCAAGGTGAGCGGAATGAAAAATATCTCAATGAGTGCTGAAAAATTTGGTCAGTAATTACAAATGGTTGTCCTTTAATTAGCCAAAGGAACAGTCCTGAGACTGAGATTGGAACCAAGATAACCCAGGGAAGATCCCTGATCATAAAAGACAGCGACAACCTGAGTTTTCATCTGTCAGAAATCATCCTTGGCATGTGCTGCTTGCTGGGAGAAGAGTTTTGGGGATAGATATCAAGACTGATTGCTCCATTCAGTCTGGATGGGTTTCGTTAAAACCATCAACAGCAGATTTAGTGATATTTACATTGAAATAATCACGCTGGGTTTTCAAAGCCGTTCCTGCTTTGACAGGCCTGGATCTGTGGCTCTCTGAGATGAGCAGTGCTGCCCACACCTCTGCATATCCACCCTGGGGAGGCTCAGATGTGCTGCTCTAGGGGTCCCCGAGCAGGAGGAAATCCTCCCCTGCACCCCCGTTTTCCCAAGGCCTGCACAGCATCCCCCCAGTCGGCCAGAAACCCCCACCGCTGGTGCCAGGTTTGGTGGTTCAACCCCGAGGAGGGCTGCAGGGTCGTTCCTGCGGGCTGAGCCCCACGGGGATGGAGACCTGGAATTGCTGGTGGGAGTCCCGCAGCACTCTTCCCTTCCCACCAGGCGCGGAGGCTTCCCCTGCAATTCCTGCTGCCGCACGGAGCGATGCTGCAGCAGAGCGCGTCTGCAGGATGATGAAACGCAGAGGGGCCGTAATGAGATTTCCAATAAAGCCAGCTTTTCCCCTGGCACGTCTGGTCTGGATAAACCCAAACTGTTGGCAAGGCGAAACCCCCGGGAAGGAGAAGCGCCCTTGACCAGGCGAGTCCCAGACGGGAAGCCTGGCACAGCTCTCGCCATTCCCACCCCTCCCTGCGGATCGGGACAACAAATCCTGCATCGCAAACAGCTCGTCCCCATCGAGGGGCGGCAGGAACCGCATCAGCGCGGCCAAACCCCAGCCAGGGAGCGGCACAAGCCGGGGATGCGCTGTGGGTCCGGCTCCCCATCCCGCAGGAATCACCGGCCCCCGGCACCGGAGCCGATTCTGCACCGCTGACCGTTCCCGAACGTGCAGCGCATCCCTCGGCATCCCAACATTCCAGAGCAGCAGCCGCTAGAGGGGGGCTCAGCGCCGGGAGAGGGACTCGGAAAATCCCTGCAGCCTTCGGGGAGGAGGAGCAATTGGAAGCGCTGCGTGGAGGCAGGCGGGAGGCTCGGGGAAGGATGGATGCAAGCGATGCGCGAAGGAAACCACACCAAAAATGCCTGCTTGGCTCCCCGGAGTGCTGGCTCCATCCGCTTGTTAAACCCCAAAAAAATCCATTTTTAACTTATTTAATTAATATACAAACAAAAAATTAACCAATACCAAAAAAATTTAATAAAACCATACATAATACCTTTACTAAATCAATCCATCCGCTTGTTAAATATTCGTGCAAATCTTTGTGGAAAGGCGGTGCAAGAAGAAAACTCCCAAATATTTTCCAACCAGAGAAACACAGCGCAATTTGCTAGTTTTAAAGAAAAGCTGCCACAAATATCTGTGACTGCATCCCTGTAGGCAAAGCTTTTTACTTTCTACGGAAAACCAAGCCTCAGTAATGAAGAGTTGCCAGGTGAGCCACGTGTTCAGGATGCTAAAGCTGCACGGATGAGGGATGGACATATCCAACAGCTCGGTCACTCCTGAGGTCTCTCTGCCCCTGGAGGGTTTTTGGGGATCCAAGCAAGTCGCTCCCCTGTCCAGCTCCCACCCTGTCCCTGCCTGACCTTTCCCATCCCTTCCCATGGCTTATAAGCAAGATGGGGACAAACTTTTTATTAGGGTTTGTTGCTACGGGACAAGGGGTCATGATTTTAAAGCTAAAAACCGGGTGATTTAGACCAGATATAAGGAAGATTTTTTTTTTTATTATTTTATAAGGGTGGTGAGGCACTGATAGAGGTTTCCCAGAGAGGCACTAGATCCCCATCCCTGTAAACATTCAAGGCCAGGTTGGATGGGACTTTGAGCAACCTGATCTACTTGAAGATGTCCCTGTCCACTGCAGGGGGTTGGAGTAGGTGAGCTTCAAAGGCTCCTTCCAACCTAAACCGTTCCATGGCTCTGATCACACTCCTTGGGGGCCCAGGGCTGGACCTACAAATATCCCATTTTGCTCATGCTGATGGAAATCCACACCATCCTAAATGCCTCCCTGTGAGCCAAAGCAGAGATTCTTCCTAGGCAGGCCAGCTCTGCCCATCTCCCAGCTGCTCGTTTCTGCAAAGCTGAGGTTGCTCTTGCCTGGGAGGGGAAGGATGGGGTTTTCCCAGGTGAAACCATTGCTGCAGGACAAAATGGTACCCATGCCGTGGTGTCCTGGTGCTGGTGCTGCTGCTGGTTGCTCCAGGGGTGGATGGAGGTTGCTTAGCAACTCCTCAGCACCGGAGAGGGAGCACAGGAGCAGGGAGAATGGAAGGGCAACTGCTGCCGATGTTTGTGGGGCCGCACATGGAATTCCCCCAGAGCATCCGAGACCTTGCTCCCCAAAGGTTCCTGACACTGATGATGGAATCGCAGAATCAGTAAGGTTGGAAAAGCCCTCCAAGATCATGGAGTCCAATTATTCCCCCAGCATTGCCCTGTTCACCACTAAAAAACATCCCCAGGTGCCACATCCACACTTTTGAGCTCTTCCAGGGATGGTGTTCCCACCACAGCAGTCCAAGCCCAACTGGTCCCAGACACACCAGCTTTGGGACCCATATGTCACCAGGGTGCAATCCAAGGCCAGCCACAAAATGAGGTCCTGGGACACCCCAGGGAAATGCAGCTCCAGCTGGGGAGTCACGCTTGGGAAGGACAGCTGGCAGAGCCCTCCAGGGCAGAGCAGCACCTGGATAAATGAGTTTATTTGGAGAGGGAATCTTCAGAAATCACTTCCAGTCCATACAGCTTTGCTGGGCCTGATTACAGCTTTGCCAACACAAATCTGAATTCCCTAAAGTTATCCCTATGGAGCTCTGCTGCTGTAACCTGCAAGGACACAGGCAGGGAGAACTTTCCACACAGCCTGAACAGTTTAAACCCCAAATGTCTCCATGTCCAGGGAAGTGCTCAGCCACTGATGCTGCCTGCTCCCCCAATGCCTCCCCAGCCTGGTTTTTTCCAGTTTTGCTTGAGCACTAAAAATCCTCCTCCTTTCCCCCCCCATGCAGAAGGTGTCTCTCTCTTTCCCAACCCACTGGAGTTTGTACATGGTAATCACACCTCCAGGCTGGGAAGCAGGATCAGATCCATGCACCTTGTTCCTCTGCTGTTCCCCGTCCCCACTCTTGGACACAGGATTCTGGGCTGGATGGACTCCAGCTTCCTCCAGGATATCCATTCCTCGGACATAAAGAACTCCTCACTGGATAAGGAGCAACTTCACTAGGGCTCCTGCTCTTTTTATCTCCATTTTAACACAGTATCTACATTATTCTGAGGCTGCAAAGGCTTTAAACCATGCAGTCCCCTCAGAGTAAACTTTCTAATTTTATGTGAATGCCCAGCATTTGTTTTTCTTATCCAGAATTAACATGCGTTTTTTTAACATCATAAACGAATAAATTTATGCCACTTCAGTCTAGATTTCTTAAATATATTTGGCTTTACACACAAACCTTTTCTTTTCTGTCTGTTTTTTTCTGTTGCAATTTTTTGGATTTCTCCTGAAAGGAGGAAGCTCTCAAAGAGCACAGGAACATCCTTCTCTCCATCACTTCCCTTCCCAGTGTTCTGCAGATTCCATGTCAATCATTTGATACCCTGCTCTCCTGACTGCTGTCATCAGACTTTTTCTGTCCCTCACCCTCCTGCCACCAAATTATCTTGGTGAGTGCAATTTTTTTCTGAGATAATATTTATTTGCATTAAAACACCTGTGAAGGCACAGTTGTTTGGAGTACAACTGCAAAAACTGTACAATTTTAAGTAATTGTAAGTGATAATATTATATTATTTAAGTATCACACCTCTTCTACCACCTTGTGTCTCTGTTCAGGGATGGGGTTTGGGTGGGAATGATTTCAAGCTGCAGGATAATGTCCCTGTGCATTTCAATTGCTCTATTAAACATTACTTCTTATGGGAAAATTTGTTTTCCTTTCCCTCAAACCACCACAAGAACACTTCTTTTTTCAGGACCAAAGTCTTGCTGTTTAGTGGAGCTCCTCTCTACTGAAGTTTTCTGTCCTAAATCTTTATTTGAGGCATTTTTCTTTTCAAAATTTTGCCTTTCTTTTGCTATTTCTATACTTCCAGGTAGGGCTGCTCTTCATTTATATTTTTTTACTTTCCACGTCTCTGAATTCCTGCTTCCTGAACATCGTCTCCATCAGTGCAACAGATAGATTTTCATCCTTTGAACAGAAACACCCTTTCCTGAGACAACTTCCAGTTTATCTCTTTGAGTTTATATTTACATCAGGTGCAGAAACACCAACACTGGGAAGGATTTCTCCCCTGTGTTGGCTGAAACCTTCCCCTGCTCAATGGGATGTTTTTCTTGGCCAAGCTTCCACTGCAGTTTCAAGCAAAAGTTAAATTATACCTCAGCATAAGAGTTACTATTTCTGTTCTTGGGCTGATCATATTCTGTATTCTCCAAATTCTCACGTCTAGTTTTAAGGGATCTCCTACCAGCCTTTAGCTGAGATTTTTAGCTCCAAGTCCCACTACAGCCTCAGATTTCTTTAACCCTCCAAACCCGCACAGTATTTCCCCAGCCTTAAATTTCTTTTCGGGAACCAAATTTCTGACGTAGACCCAGCACGCGGGTAGTGGCACTAATTCCTTCTTTCAGGAAGAATTTCTTTGCAGGAATAATTTATTTTCAGGAAGAATCTCTTCACGGAAAGGCTGGTCAGGCACTGGAACTGCCCAGGGAGGTTTGGAGTCCCCATCCCTGGAGGTGCCCAAGGAATGTCTGGATGTGGCACTCACTGCTCTGGGCTGGTGACAAGGTGGGGATTTGTCACAGGCTGATGGTCTTGGAGGTCTTTTCCAACCTAAATGACTCTGGAATTCTGTAAAGGATAGCAGAGATGGTGCTAAAACCACGAGTCAAAAGAACCTCCTCGCTCTCAAACTCCTCAGAAAGAGCAATCAAACCTTTCACTGGAGAAAAGTAACAAGAAACCCATCCCAGGGGGATGGACTGTGGGGGCTCTCAGATGAACTCAGGGGCTTCCCTGGATGCACAGGCATGGATCAAATGTTGGTTATAGGCTGGAGAAGGATCTGTGACTAAAGACATGCCTGGGAGCTCCTGTGCTGAGAAAAGATTTGAAGGGGCTTTGGGCAGGGATGGAAAAGCGTCCCCAGTGCTTTTATTCAGCTGCTCATCCAGGGAGAAGTTCCCAACAAAAGCCCAGAGCTTGTTTAATGGTTTAACATTCCCGTGCATCCTTGGGAAGCATCTGACACACTGTTTCTGTACAAATAACCACAGCAGCACTGTACAGATGACTTATTTGGTTTCCCAGTGGGTGTGTAAGTAAATTAGCAAAAAATAAATGTCACACAGCAATGACTTACTCCCTTTCTAAAGGCTCTGTTTTCCCTCTGTATTTTTGTTTGTTTAACAAGTTCTTAATTAAATTCTGTTTTCTGGCATTCGAGCTGATGAGATGACAGGAGATAAAGTTGTTTAGAATTCAAACCTTCCTCGATTTCTCATTGTGGCAAAGGAAGAGATAAGAGCAGTCGGGCCCTGCCTTCCCCTGGTTGTCTGTGGCTGCGACTCCAGCCAAGCAGGAGCTCTCAGTGTTCCAAAACCCCTCCTGCTCTCATGGGTTTGTCACTGCTTCGAGAGGATCGCACACAAAAAGTAATCTGTGGGCTCCCCCTTCTGCCTGAGAACATCAGTGCCTGGAAAAGAATCGGGATGATGGAATCGGGATGGGCTGGAAAGGAAATCAAAGCTCATCTCCATCCAACCCCAACACCTTCCACTGCCCCAGGTTGCTCCGAGCTGTCCTTGGACACTTCCAGGGATCCAGGGGCAGCCACAGCTTCTCTGGGCACCCTGTGCCAGGGTCTCACCACCCTCATGGGGAAAAATTCCTTCCCAATGTCCCATCCAACCCTGCCCTCTGCCAGTGGGAAGCCATAAAGAAGGGCCAGGATGACTTTCTGCAGCGCCAAGTTCCTGTAAAATGCACCAGGAAGGGCACCGAGCGCCTCTGAGCAGCTGGATCAGCCTGTTCCCAGAGCCACACATCTCCCTGATAACCACCCTGGTGCTGGCAGGGCAGGAGAAAAGCAGCTCCTCTGACTCCTGGGATGGTTGGAAAGACCGCAACGAGGATCACTGCAGATCTGCAGCCTGGAAAATGGAAAAGGTTGTTTGGAGTGAGAGCAATTTCCCTTTACCAAACTGTAAATTAGACCCTCTAAGACTCCCTGAGAGAGACCAGCACCAGCAAAAAGGTGATTTATCCCACGTATCTTTGATACTTACTCTAGAAAAGCAAAATTGTCTCCCAGGTTCTTTTTTCCTTCTCTTTCCCACTGCAAAGACAGGGGAGATGACAAATGTCCTGGAGCCACAGAATCTTAAAGGCTGAAAAACATCCTCAGCCAGGCCCAGCACCATGTTCACCCTTAAACCACATCCTCAAATGCCACATCCACAGATTTTTTGAACACTTTCAGGGAAGGTGACTCCACCTCTGCCCTGGGCAGCCTGTTCCAGTGCTTCACAACCCTTTCTGTGATTGGATCCTGTATTTTTAGGAGCTGAAATAGAAGAGAAAGGCGCTTTCCTGTTCCTATCCAAGCCTTCAGCAAGTTTCAGAGCATCTCTGTAGAAAATATGGAGTGGGAAGCAAACAATCTCATCTATTTAAGATACAATTTAGAACACGAAGACAGAATGATCTGAAGACTGGGATTAAAACCAAAACTGACTCAAACTGGAGATAAAGCACCAGCAGCTCTGCGGGTGGAAATAATTGAAGATTTAGGGAAAGAATTAGTGTGCAAATTCATCATTTCTGTAGAGCAGAGGGGTCAGAGACTTCAGTGGTCTCTCCTGGCTCCGGGATTTATCATTAAATACAAATTCTGATTTGGGGTAAATCTGGGCATGCCCTGGCCAGTCTCAAATCCACCACTCCAGTATTTCTGGTTCTGCTGTGAATCAGTGTGCTCCTTTTGCAGGGTGATTTGTTTAGCTAATTCATGTGAATATTCCACTTCTGGGTGCCTGTTTTAATCCAGGCACTGCCCTGAGGGACGTGCACAGCATCACCCATGAACTCAGATGAGTTACGGGTTGCAAGAGTGAGGGATGGCTCCTTCCTACACAGCACAGGTGTCAAAAACTGGCCAAGAAAGGGATGTGAAAAACTGGAAATAAAAGATCTCCTGTGGAATTCAGGGGGGAAAGATCCCACTAACTCTTGGTGAGCAACACAGCTTTCCCTCATTTCTTTTCATGCTGGTAATTCATGATTTGACCATAGATTAGCAGTGGCTTAGCACTCGGAGCACATTCAGTGAAATCTTTAATGCTACCCGAGATCCCTGGGCTAATTGGAGGCAGTGAAGGTTGGCTGCATCTGGCAAAGCCCTGAGCACATCATTTCCATGGGAGTCCCCAAAAACATCATCTGGATCAGCCCCTGGACTTGTTAGCTCGGCTGAGTCCTCCTGATGCTTCACATTTTGATGCCTTTATTTGGCTTTTCATTATTTCCACTTCACAAGGGAGAGGAAGAAACAGAGAAACTCAGAGAGCTCGCGTTCCGTATTGAAGCTGAGCAAGGATTTCTTTGTGGCCTCTGGGCTGTGGATTTCCGAGCTAAAGACTGAAAACTCCCTTTTTGCTACATTTTAAGCAGTGCCAGTGCTGCATGAAGGGAAAACAGAGATGGAGGTGGAGAAGGCAATGGAAAAGAAGGAAAAGCTAAAGGGCAGCCTGGCACAGAAGGACCTGGGGGATGTTTTTTCATTCTGGAGCCACTTGCTCCAGATGCAGCCTTTTTGATCTGATATTTCCTCAATGTTGAGAGTTTTATTGAAGCTGTGAAGCTGCTTGACAATGGAAGAAGAATGTTTGGATGTTTGGCTATGTCCAAAGAAGGGAAGGGAGCTGGGGAAGGGGCTGGAGCCCCAGGAGAGGCTGAGGGAGCTGGGAAAGGGGCTCAGCCTGGAGAAAAGGAGGCTCAGGGGGACCTTCTGGCTCTGCACAGCTCCCTGACAGGAGGGGGCAGCCGGGGGGGAATTGGGCTCTGCTCCCAGGGAACAGGGACAGGAGGAGAGGAAACAGCCTCAAGCTGTGCCAGGGGAGGTTTAGATTGGGTATTTGGAACAATTTCTTCCTGGCACAGCTGCCCAGGGCAGTGGTGGAGTCCCCATCCGTGGAGGGGTTTAAGGCCATGTGGATGTGGCACTTGGGGACATGTGATGCTCATAATCACGTGGTTCTTTGCCTTTTTGAAAACACTGAAAACTTAGTGACACAAAAAATGATGCTTCTTTCTACTGCATTCAAGAGGGAATTTCATTATATTCACTCGGATGTTCCTGCATTTTGAGAGAAAATATTTCTGCATTTTCCTAATTTTGCAGCCAGCCATGAGTGAGGGACCAGAGCACAAAGATCTGTCTCTCCCACAACTCTCTCCTACTCCATGTTTTCAACAAGGAACAGCATCACCCAACTTCTAAATCCAGGTACCAGCAGCACCAGGGCAGCAGAGAACTGGAAGCAGAGCCATCAGCAAGGTCCAAATATCAGAGCTGGGCTTTATTTTCCCAGTAAACCAAACTGGAATGCTCAGACCTCAGCCTGAGCTGCCTCTCCTTGCACGTTGAGATACGGATGGGCACCTTAGGGAGCACGGAATATCCCGGCTCTCCCACTCAGGAACACCATAGGGACTTGGATTTAGGAGCCAAACCATCGGTTTGTTCCATGGGCACATTTCCAGGGGAGTCCCTGACACCAACTCAGAGCAGGGCTCTGCCAACGCTTGACATTTATTAAAGCCGCAGCTCAGTGAGTGATGTAATTACCTGGACATTTCCATTTTCATGTTTAGCAATTCCAAATTAAAGTCCAAATAAAGCCCATTTTTCACCAAAGATTACTAATTTATCTCTTTTTTAGCACTCTCCTAGTGGTATTTAACCATTCACAGTGCACTTCAATAATCACTTAGTGAAGGTATTCAGGTTACATCCACTGTCGTAGTAAAAAAAATGCTGTTTCATTCCTTCTGTCCCACAATTTTTAGTGTAAAACAAACAATATCTGGCAGGCACAAAGCAAAAAGGAGCTCCCAGGTATCCACCTCTCTCTGATAACTGTGCGAATCTTGTTATTTTAAATGAAACATGGTTAAAATAAATCCCATCTCGTGTCCTAAAGACCACAAGCCTGGACAAAACTTGGGAAGGATCAGTGGAAATCCTCTGCCCAAATTCGGGGTGCCAGGGCCCCATCTGTGCCTCCCTGCTTGGCTGCAGTTTTTTGGGAGTCACGGGAGGGGTGCCAACATCCCTTTGCTCTCCCATTCCCCCCAAAAGAACCGGTCCCAGGAAATCCAGATCCCAGGGAATCCAGACCCCAGGGAATCCAGACCCCAGGGAATCTGTGCCGGCAGGGGATGGATGTTCATTCTGCAGGGGGTTGAGGTGCATCCCTGTGCCAGCTCTTCCTTTGGAATCAGCAGGGAAAAAAGCAGTAAACGAGGGGAGAAAAAGGGAACATAACCATCAGAGCTGATTTTATTTTGCTCCGCAGCCACCGGGTGTCACTCTTGCCTGTGGAGTCAGAAAGGCATTTTCGGCGGCTGACAAAATCCTATTTCATCAATAAATCCTGCGGCTCCCACTGGTGACAGCACCATCCTCACTGATCACAATTTCCCACGTTTCAACATCAGATCACCGACTCATTAAATCTGGGGAGATCAGGAGCTGGCACTTCAGCCTGCGGTGCTTTCTGCAAAACACATTAAATTATTTTTATTATTACTGGCATGAATGCAGCTGGAAAATTTAGATCTGCATTTAGATCTGATGTCTGAGGGAAAGTGATGAAGAGGGAAAGTGGGGATGGGTGAAACGTGGCTTTTGCAGGTGTCTCCTCTGCAGCAAGAACATGATTCAGCAGATGAAGCTGTAACATTCCAGCCTTTGAAGCCAAGGCAGTTCAGGCCTCACCGATCCTGCATCTCAGAATTAGGAGAAGATAAAGGCTGCAAACATTACACAACTCCCTAAATATGCATTCTTCAGAGTATCAGTGACTGCCTTGTGTTGGGGGGGTTTTGCTTTTCCAGGAAAACAAACCTGTCTTGCAACAGCTGAACCTGCTCTCCTGCTAAATTTTGTATTTTTCGAGCTCTCTAGAGATTCTCTGTCTCCTCCAAAGACAGAAAATGTGTTTTATTTTCATACAGATGAAATCCAACGTGAAATCCTTGTTTGAGGAGAGAACCACTCCAATAAAATGCAACGTGATGGGTAGAACCAGTTGCTTTGGCACAGGCTGGATCGGCAAACTGAGCAGCTGATAAGGACAATAAAAATTTTTAGTCAACAAGAGGAGAAAATTCTCATTAGGGGCCTCATTCTACCAGCACATAAATTGCTGATACTACCTGGCCCTGCGTTGATGCCAGAGGTAGGAATTTGTGTTGAAATTCCATTATTAAAGCACAGCTATGAGGAATTTCCCTTCCATTAACAGGACATGGATGGGATTTATGGAGATATCAGAGCCTGGGGTTCCCTCTGGGTAATGTAGGAAAGAGCATCATGTCCTGTAATGCCATAAAATTTATGGCCAGGACTTTGAACTTTGGAATGACTTTAAAAAAGTGGGAGCTGTCTATAAAAAGTTTGTTTTGAGCTTTACTCTGTTATATTTTGCTGCAAGAAGATGGTGAGAGTTCATTTATTTATCTGGGGATTCAGTACACAATGAGGGCAGAAGGTCACAAATACCTTTAAAAATCCACCTCAGGATCAGTGTAATTCAGAGTTACGAATGGCCTTGGAAACAATCAATCCTTTAAATTTACAAAGTTCCTATTAAAATAATAAAGCACAGAAAGTGCTTTGCAAAAATTGAGGTGAATCTCCTGAACCTGCACATTTGCAGGATGTATTGCGTGAGAAATTTCAGCAATTCATCTGAAAATAAATAAATAATTTTTTATAACAAGCAGAATTTTGACACAACTGATTTGGAAAAATTGATTTGCCACTTCATCCAGATTTTTTTTACCTGTTCTTAATATTGGTTTTCCTTGGTGCTTTCTTTCTCAATTAAAGAAAAAATAAATTCATAACAAACTTGTCTTCTGTTTTTGCCTGTGCCTCCAAATTTCTACTACATTTATACATTCATATCTTCAGGCTGAAAAGCAAGAAAAACCAGAAGACAAAATTAACATCTCAGATTAAAATTTACTACCCCAGCAACTGGACAAAACAAAAATCTATTAAAAATAGGCAATAGCAACAGGTGTTATTTTTTAAGTGCTTCACCTCGTATTTTGTGCTGAGGATCTGATCACTGCAGGGGCTGAAGACCTGCTGGATGCCCTGGATGCATCCCAAGATTGTCCCAGCGGTGCTGAGCTTTTTGCAAAAGCGGTGGGCGCTTAAAAGTTTGACTAAACCCTGGGAAGATCCCCTGGTTTGGTTTTCCAACGCCGGAATGATTTATGGGCGCCGAGCAGGTCTACAGCAAATCCATAATTGATGCCTCTCTTTCGACGCGCAGCCGAACAAATGGAAAAGTGGATTTAAAACGCACTTGATTTGTTGCTTGTTGTGATTCGGATGAACGGACATCCAAAGGACTGTCATGTTTTCTGGCTTGGCCGGAGATAAAATTCTTTCTAGAAGACCTGAGAGCTGAAACATTCGTACCTTCATCAAGATAAAAGCAAAAACTTCTTCCCTGGCAGCCTGGTGGTAACGCACGCCCCGGGCAGGACACATGTAAGCACGTATTTCTAAACAAAAGTAACCAAATATAGTTGGTTTTTTTTTTTAAAAATGGGATGAAGGACCTGCTTTTCCCTCCTCCACATCCCCGTTGAAGCCCTGCCACAACCAGGTGGGCGCAGCAACAACTGTGGCTCCCCAACCTGATGAAAACAGTGTCGCCTTCAGAAACGCGATAAATGAATGGGAGGGACAAGCAGCGCCTCCCCCCACCAAGGATGTTTTGTTAATTAAATTAGCATTTAAATAGCCAGAGCTAATCTGGGAAGTCAGCCCCTCATTACAGTAACTAGGAAGGGGGAAAAGAGCTGGAGACAATTCCCTACAAGATGGGGTTAAGTTGGCGTTTCACAAACTATTTGCCCGGCCTGTCCCTCCCAAGTGAAAGCTGCCACCCCCCTCCCTTTCCTCCCGGCATAATTAGCGTGTTCCAGGGCTGTGAATGGAAACAATATCCTCCCTCCAAGCTGTGCCCCTCCAGGGAGATGCTTCCCACAGATTGCGGAGCCCCGAGCCAGGGAAAGGGCTTGTCGAGGAATTCACAGTGGGGTAATTACGCGGAGGTAGCGCTTGTGCCAGTGCAGGAGGAGCTGCGCTGCTGCAATCCAGCGCAGGAAGCGGGCGGCAGCAGAAAGGAAAAGTCCAGAGGCAGGACTTGAGGAGAGCCATGAGAATTTATTGCCCCCGAGCATCTTCCCGGAGCGCCCGTCAGCAGCATCAAAATCGAGATGGGTCTTTGGGCTCTAAGGATGTCTCCGTCCTTGAATAACTTTGCAGAAAGTAGCAACGGTTGTATGTAAATCTGGGTTCTCCTTGGCTGGTAGAAGCGAAGGAAGGCTTAAAAAGTGATTTTTTTTCAGATTTTAAAACAAATTCTTCATTCCGAGTAGAAAACTGGAGCAAAGCTTGCAAGAATTGTGTGACTGCATTTTTTTATTGTCCATCTACATGGCACTTAAAACACACAGGCACCTCTTTGGAGTCAATAAAAAAGTGATACCCTTTTCCTAAAAGATTTGCTGTTTAATTTCACTGAAACCAGTAATAACTGGTACAGGAGAGGAGATGCAGGAGGAAGGACTAGCTTTGGGTGACACCTGCCATCCGCAGCAGTGTGCACATCTGGCCGTGGGCTTCCTCCCGTTTCTCTAAACCAAATTCCAGGTGACTCAGCCCGAGGTGAAAACCACCCACCCTCCACTCGGCTGCTCGTGGTGCTCAGCTGGAAAGTGGGGATTAGATTTGTCTCCACGGCCAAAGCACTCGGTTTCAGAAAACCCTGGTGCGGTTTTGTGGAGGCCCCAGCTGGAAAATACCACAAGAAGTTCAAAGCCGGGTTTCATCCTGTAATTGGATCCTCAAGTTCACAAGTGCAAGGACCAACTGTGCAGGCTCAGAGAGGGACGTCCCCTCTCCCAGGGAGCTGCGGGGCTGCACAGATGATGCTTTCCCCTGCTGCAGATAAAAACTCCGTTTTTCCTTCAAGCTTTCACCACTCTGCTTGCTCTGACCCGTTATTTAATTTTTTTTTGTAGCTTCCAGACATCTTCCCAACCCTCACGCTCGCTTGGGATGCTCTTAGGAACATGGACATTAATCCCAGCGTGACTCAAATGCCAACTTAATATTCGTTTTTTCTCTGCTTTGACAAGATATTCTTCAGGTCAGAGAGGCATGAAATGATAAATATTGAGTGCAGTTCTTCCGGGCAAAAAGTGCCACCTGCCAAAATCTTATCTCAAACCCACTTGGAAATGTGTTATTTATTTATTTCTGTCACAAAACCTCGTTTGATGTTGGAAGGCCAAAGGATTACAATTGTGAATTTGGGGTTTTTTCCCCCTGTCCTTGCCGAAATCTGGCCTTTCAAAATAACGTTGAGAGAATCCTTGTTTTGGCAGCTGCAAGGGTTTTCAAGCACCACCATTTAAATGAGGTTTGGGGTGTTTTTTGCATCTTTGCAGTACAGTTTCGTTCTCGGTCTTTGCAATCAGTGGCTGTGGTTGAGCGGTTGAGGGGTCTGGTGAGGGTAAATTGTGATATCACTCAGACTATCTCTGATTATTCCTGCTGAGGTTTTGACTGAGCGAACGACACTGGAGCCATCAGGGGTTGCTCTGGGTCTGAAACCAGGCCCAGACCCGGACTCACGGTCTGTACACTGAGTTATGGCTTGTGATGGCTCTCTGGGATCCTCAGCACAAGAAAGACGTGGAGCTGTTGGAGTAAAACCAGAGGAGGCCACGGAGATGCTCCAAGGGCTGGAGCCCCTCTGCTCTGGAGCCAGGCTGGGAGAGCCCACGGCAGGGCATTGTAACAAGCTGATCTTCAAGGTCCCTTCCAACCTAAACCACTCTGTGATCTTTAATGTTACGTGACTTATAAAATTATTTGTAATGGACGGAAACCCCGTGGAACCCAGACTAAATTCCCAGGTGAGGTGCGTAGTCCCAGCGGCGTCGTCATCTGCTCAACATGAAATATCTCGGTCTTCCCCCAAAAGGGGAGGACTGAGGTGTGATGGGCTTCCCTTGCAGCCACCCAGGGGTGGAGCGGCAGAGTCTGGGTGACCCCGAGACCCCTTCACTCTACAAATGCCGTTTTGGCTGCACCCCTTCAGGAATCCCTCTGTTCTGAAGGACTACACATCCGAGCAT
>VZTG01009007.1:0-12285 GCA_013397845.1 Melanocharis versteri | reverse complement strand
AAAGGAATAAATACCCCCCAAAAAGGAATAAATGCCCCCAAAAAAGGAATACATACCCCACAAAAGGAATAAATACCCCGAAAAAGGAATAAATATCCCAGAAAAGGAATAAATGCCCCAAAAAGGAATAAATGCCCCAAAAAAGGAATAAATACCCCGAAAAAGGAACAAATACCCCGAAAAAGGAATAAATATCCCAAGAAAAACCGCGGTGGGAGCGGCTGAAAATTCGGATTCTCGGGAGGGCGCAGCACCCTCAGCCCCCTCCAAAGCGGGTTTTTAGGGGATAATTTCCACCCCGCAAGGGGATTAACGCAGATTTTGGGGTTTTTTTAGAGAAAAGCCGGGTTTGGGGGGGATTTGAGCGGAGTTTAGGGGAGGGAAGGGGGATCAAAGCAGAGCCGTTATCAGCGCAGGGAACAGCCCGGGTTAGGTCGGGATTAGAGGAACCAGAGCTTCGGTTCCGCACAAGTTTTTGATTAACTCCAGCCCTCGCCACACACGCGAGGAAAGGGAATCAAAGCGGGGGAAATTCGGGTCTGGGCGGGAGAGGGGGATTGGGATCCTCGGAGGCACCGGGGAGGCGAAACATCCCAAAAAACATCCCCCCAAAAAATAAAAAAAAATCCCCAAAAAATCCCCGAAGAGCCCCCGCGCCCGCGGGATTCCCGGGGCTCGGCCCCGCGGAAGGGGAGCGCCTGGGAAAAAGAAATTAAAACGTAAAAGCCGCGTTTTAGCTGATTCAGAGGAGCCCTGGCGCCGGGAAAAGCCTCTGCTGACAAAAGGCTCTGGAGGGGAGGAAGCGCCGCTTCCAGCGGGAAAATGCAGGAAAATTCTCTTTTTCCCCCCCAATTCCACCGATTCCTCCCTCAGCCCCGCGCTGCCCGGAGACGGAAGGCTCGGCGGAGAGTTTTAATTAGAAATTAATTAAAAAACCAGCACAACCCCCCTCTGGAAGCGGCCGGGGAAGCCCGGGCAGCCGCAGAGTGTTCTGCCCAATTGCCTTTCACCCTCGGCAACCCCGATCCTTTAAAACGCCCGTGTAAGTTCATGATCAAAGTTAATATTTGTCACTCGGCCGCGCTTTTAAAATTTCACAGACTCCGCCAGCGAGAGGAGAGAGAGAGAGAGAGAAGTGGCCGCGCTTAACATCTCCATTTTACATTTGATTTTTTTTTTTTTTTTTCCCCGGGGCCTTTTTTTTTTTTTTTTTCCCCGGGGCCTTTTTTTTTTTTTTTTTCCCCGGGGCCTTTTTTTTTTTTTTTTTCCCCGGGGCCTTTTTTTTTTTTTTTTTCCCAGCGTAAAAAAAAAGGGAGAAGAAAGCGCTTCGGAGCTTCTAATAAAATCCTGGGAGCGCTTATAAAACTCCCCATAAAAAAAAAAAAGGCTCGGCCCGAGCAAAGCCCAGCCCGGCTGGGTCCCGCTTGAAGCTCTCCCTCCCGGCTCTACCTACTCGCAGCGCCGCTCTTGGAGCCGTCCTTGGCCGGCGCCGAGCCGGGGGTCGCGCTCTCCTCCTCCTCCTCCTCCTCCTCCTCGCCCTGCGCGCTGCCCGGCGCCTCCGCGGCTTTCTCCGCGCCCGCTTTGTGCGCGCAGCCGTCGGGCGCGCCGTCGGCGCCGCAGAGCGCGGAGCTGTCGAAGAAGCGGTCGAAGCCCTGCGGGAGGACGGAGTTCTTGCTCACGCCGGGGTAGAAGCCGGCGCCGTGCGGGGGCTGCGGGGGCTGCGGGGGCTGCTGCGGGTGCTGCTGCGGGTGCGGGTGGCCGTAGGCGGCCTCGCCCTTCATCAGCACCTCGCTGACGCCGGCGGGCGGGAGGCACTCCCTGTGCAGCAGCTCCTCGGCGGAGTAGCACGCCGCGTAGTTCCCGCGCGGGTGCCATTTGCCCGCGGGCTCCAGCGCGTAGGGCACGTCGCGGGGCAGGTTGGCGGCGTACGGGTAGGAGATCTGGCGAGCGGGGCCCTGCGGCAGGAACGGGGCCACGGCCGGGAACTCGGGCACGTAGTAGGTGCAGCTGGGCAGGTACAGGTTGGACGCGCAGCCCGCGCGCTCCCCGAAGTCGCCGCCGCGCTCCTTGCGCGACTGCGAGCAGAAGTTGCCCAGGTTCACCGAGTTAAACATCTTGGCCCCGGCGCGCGGGGTCGGCTTTTGGAGGGGTTTTTTTGAGGTTTGGTTTTTTTTATAGAGAAACCGCGCTGCTCGAGATCGAGGGGAGGTTTTTTTTTTTTTTTTTTTTTTTTTTTTTTCCCTGCCCTCTTTTTTTTTTTTTTTTTTTTTTTTGGTTTGTTGTTTTTTTTTTTTTTTTTCTTTAGGGGGGAAAAGCCGAGGCGCGGAGGGCGAAAAAAAAAATTTTGGGGAGGCGAAGATGACGCGCGCTCCGTCTCAGTCGCTGGCGAGCGCCACGTGATCCCAAAGTAGAAATTGTCATTTATCGGCCGGGAGCGCCCGGGATGGCGGAGGAGGGGTGGCCGCACTTAGGTAAGAGCGCCGGGGGTTCCGACCATTGGTTTGCGAGCTCCGCAGCCGCGCTATGAAAATCAGGCGCAGGTTTGGGGGCATTTTCTGCCGCCGGGGAAGGCACCACCCCCCTCTGCTCGCCCTCTCCCCTCTCCCCGCAGCACCACGAGCGCAGGGGCTGCCTGGGGAACTTGGGGGGTTTTTTTCCTTTCCCCCCCTTCTCGCTCTCTTTTTTTTTTCTCTCTCTCTCCTCCCTTTCTTGCTCCTTTTCTTTTCCTTCCATTTTTTTTCTTCTCTCTTTCTCCCCTTTCTTGCTTTTTCCCCTCTTCTCCCCTTCTTTTATTCCCCTTTCCCCCTTTTTGCCCTTTTTTTCCTCCCTCGTCCCGCCTTGCTCTTTTTCCTTTTCTTCCCTTTTTCCCTTGGTTTTTTCCCCTTCCCCACTTCTTTCCCTTTTCTTTCCTTCCTCTCCTTTTGCTCTTTTTTCTTCTCTTTCCCCTTCTTCCTTTCTTTTCCTTTTCTCCCCCTTCTTCCTCTTTTTTCCCCTTCCCCTTCTCGCTCCTTTTTATCCTTTCCCTCCCTTCTTGCTTTTCACTTTCCTTCCCTTTTTTCCTCTTTTTTCCCCTTCCCTCTCCTTTCTTCACTTTTTTCCTTCTCTTTCCCCTCCCCTTTTTTCTTCCCCCTTTTTTCTTCCTTTTCCTTCCTTCCCTTTTCCTCTCCTTTTCCCCTTTTTCCCTCCTCTCCCTCGCCTCCCGCTGCCTCCAGCGGGGTTCGGAGCTGGGCTGGGAGCGAGGGAGGCTCCAAAGGGTGGAAAATCCCTCTTTTATCAATATTTTAATTACTCCGATTATTCTAATTTATCATTCCGGCCATTCCCGTCCCTGGAAAAGCTTCAGGCAGCTCCATAAAACCTCCGGAGTTTCAGGGGGAACTTTTTCCACAATAAACGGGAATTCAGCGAAATTACAAATCCCTCCCGACCGGGGGAATTAGCGCTAATTAACAAGCCCCTAACAAACGCTAATTACCGCTTCTCCACGTGCTTTTTACGGAAAAAATTCCGGCTCGGCAGCGCCGGGAGCGCGCGAAGTTTCCCAACTTTAAACCCGGAGCAGGCCCGGGGTTTTTTAATGAATTTTTTAATGAATTTTGAGGCGGAATCAGCGGTTTATCCCGGAAAATAAAGGAATTCAATCGCTGCCTGATCAATATTCCAAACTCCCCCTTCTCCCTGAAATATTTATCCCGGTATTGAATATTTCATGCGCGGGTTTATTGTCAATCAATGGCGGCGCTTCCGTCGTTTATTCCTGAATTAAAAAAAGAGAATTTTGATTAAAGTCGTTTGTCTCGCGCCTGGAATCCTCTCCGATCCCCGTCCCGCTGGAATTTATCCCGAAAAAAATCGGGATATTGGAGCGCTGCCGGACATTGGGAGAGTTCGCCGTAGAATTATCCGAATTTATTAAAAAAGGGATGAAAAATTCCCCCCGGAAATCATTTGGGAAAGGAGCAGGAATTAGTGCTCCAGCAATTTGGGATGGGGGTTTTTCCGCCGCATTCCCAGAGTTCTGGAGGAGCCAAAATTCCCCGAAAAAATTGGGATAAATGGGGTTTTCACCTGGATTGGGAATTCTGAGCTGGGGAACCTTTCCCGGCCGCTCTCATCTCCAGATGGAAAAATCGCGGCCAATCCCGCGGGGTTTTTTTCTGTTTTTCCATCTTTTTATTTCCAGGAATCTTTCCCTTCCGTTCTCCCTTCTGAACGCCCCGAAAAAACGGGAATTTGGAGTGGAATTAAATAAAAACGTGGAATCGGCCACCAATTAATCCCGGGCTGGGGTTTGTTTGGAGGGCGGATGAAAATTCCCAATAAAACCGGGAGAGCGGAGAGGATTTTAGAGGGGATTTTATCCCAAATCGAGCAGGAAATTTCAGTGAAAAAAGGGGGGAAAATGGGAAATCTCAGGAGCAGGAGGAGCCTCGACGGTGCTGCGGGTTCGCTTGGCTCCCTGAGGTAAAAAATCGGCACAAAATAACAAATTCACCCCAAATATTCAGAATTTCACTCCCAAATCACCCGAATTTCACCCCAAAACTACAAATTCCCCCCAAAACGGGAGGTCCTGGTGGGCTCCTCTCTCTCTCCCCGGTTTAATTCCATTTATTTCTCTCCCATCCACACCGCAGTTGGAATTTTTTCAAGGGGAGTTGCCGAATTCCTGGGAAAATGGGGGAAAACCGGGGAAAAGCCGCCCCCGGAGGAGCGGGGCAGAGGTTAAAAATCAGAATATCCCGAAATTCCACCGCGATGCGGGAAAAATGGGGGGGGAAAGCTGATTTTTATGGGGAAAAGAGCAGCGCCGGCAAAGGCGAACCCCGAGATTCCCGAGATAAAAAAATCCAGGGAATTCCAGCGGGGATTTCAACTCCGCCGCCGCGTTCTGCCCGGAATTTTGGGGGGATTTGTTGGGAATTCTCGGAGCTTGCGCCCTCCTCGCTCGGAGCCTTCCAGCCCCAACAATTCCCATGAATTTCGGGATTTCCCCACCCTTTTCCTTTGGCTTTGTCCTCGTTCCCATAAAATCCCTTTTTTTCATGCGGGATCGGGGCGGGCTGAAAACACAAATAAATATCCCCGGAATTGCGGGACGGGGCTTTTCCCCCCCCGAAATATCCCAATAAAGATCGAAATAAAACCAGAAATAAAAATTAAAATACAATTCTCCCACTCCAAGCAGGAACCCAGGGATTTTTCCCGGTTCCTAATCCGCCTTTTTTTTTTTTTTTCTGTTTTTATGGCGTTTTGGGGCAAAACTTTTAATTAAAGTGTCAGCGCTGCTTTAAGCGGGGTTTTTATGGAGCAATATTAATCCCGAACTCCGAACTAACGATCTGCAGGGATTTTTTTATGGGAGTAATTATTATTTTTTACCCCCCCCAGTTTCCTCCTCTGGAGAGTCTCCCTCTAAAACGGGAAAAAAGGGTTTAAAATCCTTTTTTTGGGGATTTTTAGACCTCGTGGAAAGATCTGAGCGCGCGTTTTTTATCCAGAGGGGGAATTTGAGCTCGTCCTAAAATTCCAAAGCCTCAAAAAGCCCAAAAAAGCCCCCAAAAAATCAAAATCAGAGGGAACCCATTTAGGAGTGGGGAGAATTTGTGGGGTTTTGGAGAGAAAGGGATTTAAAGCCGAGCCTGGTTGTGGGGTTGGGTTTTAAGGCCAGATTTTGGGGTTTTAAAGCCGGGATTTGACATTTAAAGCGGGGTTTTGGGGTTTAAAGCCGGGTTTTGGGGTTTAAAGTGGGGTTTTCAAGGCGGGTTTTGGTTTTTTTTTGAGACGGATTTTGAGGTTTAAAGCCGGATTTGGGGGTTTAAAGCCGTGTTTTAGGGTTTAAAGCCGGGTTTAAAGCTGATTTTTGGGGTTTTAGAGCCGGGTTTTGGGGTTTAAAGCCGGGTTTTGGGTTTAAAGCCGGGCTTAAGGCGGGGATTTGGCCGCTTCCTGCCGGGCCCCAGCACTTGAATTTGACCACCAGAAGCGACCGCCATAAACCGGGATTGGGGCCGGCGGCTCCGATTCCTGGAAAAAAAACGGGGAAAAAAAAAAGGAAACCGGGAAAAAAAACCCAACGATGAAACTGAAACCCGGGAGCGGCGCCGTCCCCGCTTTTCCGGCCCAAAATTCACCCGCGGCCGCGGGAAAAGCGCGGAAAAGCCGCGCTTGGGGGAAAAAAGGGAATAAATGGAATAAAGGGAAAAAAGGGAATAAATGGAATAAAGGGAATAAAGGGAATAAATGGAATAAAGGGAATAAAGACCCGCGGGAACTCGGGAAAAGTCGGGAAAATCGGATTTCGGGGGGGTTGAAAGCCCTGAGAGGATAAAATGGATTTGCCCCAATCGGGAGGTTTTTTTCCCGTTTTTTTTTTGATTTTTCGCTGCCACAGGGATGGAAAAGGAGGCGGCAGCCGCGCGGTGCCGGGGCCTTTTCCGCAATTAAAGATGGAAATTCCCGGTTTTATCCCATTTCCACAGCCGGGGGCTTCTCCCCATCACAAATTAATGCCAAATTCTCATTTTTTCCCTTCTCCTCCCCCAAAATTAATGCGAAATTCCCATTTTTTCCCATTCCCACAGCCGGGGGCTTCTCCCCATCACAAATTAATGCCAAATTCTCATTTTTTCCCTTCTCCTCCCCCAAAATTAATGCGAAATTCCCATTTTTTCCCATTCCCGCAGCCGGGGGCTTCTTCCCATCCCAAATTTCCACCCAGAAAGACCAAAACAGAGGGAAAAACCCAAATTCCAGCCCCGCTCTGATCCCGAGCGCATTTTCCCAATAAACCGTGAGCAATTCCCGCATCTTGAAGCGTTTTTAGCACTAAAAAAAAGTCCCAAAATTCAGGATTTAGGGATTTTCAGGGAATGTTCGGGGCCTTTCGCTTCCCAAAAAAAAACCGCTGGAATTTGTGGAAGTTGGCTGGGAAACATCCGAGGGTTTATTTTGATTTCGGTTAAGCCTGGACTTGAACTTTTCTCAATAAATCTTGATTTTTTTCGCCCTGAGCCGGAGTTAAATAAAATTGTTTCAGCCCAAAGTTCGCTTCAAGAAGTTTTTTTGTTGGTGTTGGCGATAAAGGATTCTTTGTCCTGGGTTGTGCGGTGGGGGAAAAAAGGCAAAAAAATATTAAAAAGTCGGGTTTGAGGGAGTTTAAAAGGGTAAAAAAATATTTTTAAAATGGGGTTTAGGGGAGTTTAGGGTAAAAATATTAAAAGTTTGGTTTAATGGAGTTAAAAAGGGGAAAATATTGTTTAAAATGGGCTGGGTGGGAGTTAGAAGGGGCAAAAAAGAGAAATAAAAATAAAATAAAAGAGATTTGATCCCAACCTGACTGAGCACACTGCTGTCAAAAATCAGATTTTAAACTTAAATTTCGCTGCTTGACCGGAATTCGCTTCGCCTCCGGTTTTGGGGGGAAAAAAGCGATTTTAGGGTGTGAAAATGAGCTGGGAGAGGGGGGGAAAAAGCGATTTTTGAGCGGCTGCTCCGGTTCCTGTCCCCAGAGGTTTTTGGGATGTTCCCGGGGTGGATTTTCCCTCCCTTCCAGGATTTTTCCTGCAAGGATTTCCTCGGCTGGAGTTCAAAAAAAAAAGAATGGTAATAATAAAAATATGAAATAAATAATGAAGAAGGGGAAACAAATAATTTTAAATGGTAATAAATAATGAGAAATTGAAATAAATAATTAAAAATGGAAATAAATAATTAAAATGGATATAAATAACGAAAAAATGAAATAAATCATGGGAAAAAAGAAATAAAAAATAAAATAAAATAAAATAATCAAAAAATAATAAATTAAATTTAAAGACAAAGAAAAATAAGAGGGAGAAAAGGAAAAAGAGCCCGAGAATTCCGAAGGGAAGCGCCTGGAAAAAACCGGGATCGGCCACAAATTAAATTCGGCTGCGAGAGGGGAAAAAAAACCCCAAAAAGCCGCGAACAACCCCAAGTGAAAAGGGGAAAAACCTGGAATAATTCCAATAAAGCCGCTCAGATCTCCCGGGCCCGGAATTCCATCGGGAGAAACCCGGGACGGGAAATTCGGGATCGGGAGGAGTTTGGGGTTCGGCAGCGAAGGCGCGTTTTCCTCTCGGACCGGCCCATTATTCCCATTTTCCCACCATTTTTTCACCATTTATTCTCAATTTTTTCCATTTTTTTCGCATTTTCTCACCATTTTTCACCATTTATTCGTGTTTTTTTCACCATTTATTCTCTTTTTTTTCACCGTTTATTCTCATTTTCCACCATTTATTCTCCTTTCCCACCATTTATTCCCATTTTTCACCATTTATTTTGGGGTTTTTTACTATTTTCCCAATTTTTTCTCATTTTTCACCATTTTTCACCATTTATTCTCATTTTTTCACCATTTATTCTCATTTTTTCACCATTTTCCCCCATTTTCCCGCAGCCGAGACCTCGGCAATTCCCAACTCCCGCTCATTCCCATTTTTTATTGATTTTATTCCCCCCCGCCCGCTCTGAAATGCGAAATTTTGGGGAATTCGGGTCCAATTCCCGCGAAATTCGGCTGGAAAGGAAACAAACCGCACCACCCATCCCCCCCACCCCAAAACCGCCGCTTTTCACCCCAAAAACCCCAAAGAAACCACGCGGAACCTCGGAAAATTCCAATTTTCTTTATTCTCCAGCGGTTCCTTGGGAAAACTTCAGCAGCGCCACTANGGGACGGGAAATTCGGGATCGGGAGGAGTTTGGGGTTCGGCAGCGAAGGCGCGTTTTCCTCTCGGACCGGCCCATTATTCCCATTTTCCCACCATTTTTTCACCATTTATTCTCAATTTTTTCCATTTTTTTCGCATTTTCTCACCATTTTTCACCATTTATTCGTGTTTTTTTCACCATTTATTCTCTTTTTTTTCACCGTTTATTCTCATTTTCCACCATTTATTCTCCTTTCCCACCATTTATTCCCATTTTTCACCATTTATTTTGGGTTTTTTCACTATTTTTCCTTTTTTTTCTCATTTTTTACCATTTTTCACCATTTATTCTCATTTTTTCACCATTTATTCTCATTTTTTCCCCATTTTTCCCCATTTTCCCGCAGCCGAGACCACGGCAATTCCCAATTCCCGCTCATTCCCATTTTTTATTGATTTTATTCCCCCCTGCCCGCTCTGAAATGCGAAATTTTGGGGAATTCGGGTCCAATTCCCGCGAAATTCGGCTGGAAAGGAAACAAACCGCACCACCCATCCCCCCCACCCCAAAACCGCCGCTTTTCACCCCAAAAACCCCAAAGAAACCACGCGGAACCTCGGAAAATTCCAATTTTCTTTATTCTCCAGCGGTTCCTTGGGAAAACTTCAGCAGCGCCACTAAAATGGGGGAAAAAAGTGGAAAAATCGGGAATTGGGGGGGGAAAACGCCATTTTTTCAATCGGGGACCCCAATTCTGGGAGAAATAGCCCCAAAATGGAGATTTGAGAATAAAACGTGGGAGGTCCGAGATCCTTAATCCCGAAAATCCTCAGGAAATCGTTCCCAAGGATTCCACTTTTTATTGGGTTTTTTAATATATTTTTATTGTATTTTCCTCAATATTTAATTTTTTTCCGTTTTTTTCCCGCCCCGGGGTTGGATTCCCCCCCATCCCAAAGGTTTTTTTGGGGATAAACTCCCGGAATTCGGGATCTCCCCGCGTTAAATGGGAATAAAACCACCCCAATTCCTTCCCGGGGGGATTTTTACAGCGGAATTTCAGATCCCGGGGGAGAAATGTTTGGGGGAAAAGGAGGAAAATTCTGATTTTCCATCCATCCCTGGATCCCGTGGAATTCCCGGCGCCCCGAGCCCTTTTTCCCAATAAAATCCGCATTTTCCACGCCCAAACCGCCCCCATCCCTCGGCAAATCCCCGGGATTAGGGGCGGAAATCCCTTGGAAATCAGATTTTTGATTGATTTCTTTATTTCTCTCTTTATTCCCCCGCAAAATTAAACATTTATTGGCTTTTTTCTCCTCTTTCATCTCATTTAAAATTAGAAAAATTCCTTTTTTCCTCTTTTTTTCTTCCTTCTTTTCTCCCCTCCTCTTTTCCTTCTTTTTCTCCCATTTTTATTTAAAAAATGTGAAATTCCAACCCGGACACCTCTGTAAAAACCCAAAACTCGCTGGTTTTTACCCCAAAAATTCACATTTTATTCCATTTATCGCTGCTTTACCCCTATCCCACAGAAATCCCTGGGATTTTGGGGGGAAAATTGAAGTTTTTTCCATCTTTTTGTGCCGGCGGCTTTCTCACAGCTCGGGGGTGCCGAGGAGGGAAACAAAGGGCAAGAAACCCCGGAAAAGGGCAAAATATCCCCCAAAAAGAGCTAAAAAAATATCCCAAAAAGAGCAAAAAGTCTTCGAAAACGAGAAAAAAAAAAAAACAACCCAAAGAGAGAAAAAATTTCCCCAATAAAGAGCAAAAAATCCCCCCCAAAAAAGCAAAAAATCCTCAAATAAAGGGCAAAAAAATCCCCCAAAAAGAGAAGAAAAACTCCAAAACAAAGAGCAAAAAGCCCTAAAAATGCAAATATTCCCATTGCCCCTCTTCGAGCCCTACCCGGGGAGTGAAATTTGGGGCAAAACCCCCCAAATTCCCCTCCCGGCCAAGCTTTGTCCAATTCCTGCCGGTTTTGGGGGATTTGGGGGATTTTCTCTTTATTTTGGGGGATGTTGGGTCCCGACCCCCATTTTAAATTAGATTTTAATTAGATTTTAATTAGATTTTCATCCCTTTTTCCCGGATTTGCGGGTGAAATCGGCTCCGAGGAGGAGGGGAGGGAGACAAGAAGGATTTAGGGGGAATTTCAGGGTTTTTTCCCCTATTTTTCCCTCCTCATCCCCGGATTTTCCTTCTTTAACCCCAAACCTTTTCCCCCCTTTTCCCCGGAACCAAAAATCGCCCTAAAATCCCCTTAAAATCCAAATTACTTCATTCCCTCCCGCCTCCCACCGAGCTGGGCTCGACCCCAAATATCCCAGCCCCCCCAAAATCCCATTTTTTTTAGGATCGGATGTTTTCCCCTTTTTTTTTTCCTGAGGGAAAATTCCCTTTTTTCCTCCCTCCGCCCCATTTTTTTTCCTCTCTTACCGAGCGAACCTTGTTGTTTTCGGGTTTTAAACCTTAATTGGGATTTTCCTGCTGGTTTTTCATCCCCTCCGCGGCGAAAAGGGGGGAAAATGAGGGGGAAACGGGGAAAAAAAATGGGGGGAAATGGGGAAAAAGGGAAAAATTAAGGAAAGAAAGGGAAAAAATTGATTCGAAGCCGCGTGGAGGGGAGAAAAAACGGGGGAAAAATCAGAATTCGGAGGAAAAATCTCCCATAAAATTGACCTGGAGGAGTTGGGGGTTGGAGAGGGAGGGAAAAAAGGGGGAAAAAGGGGAAAAAATGCGGAAAAAAAGTGAAAAAAGGCGTAAAAAGGGGAAAAAAAGGGAATTGGCGCAGCCTCGGCTGAGCTTAACTTGACCTTCACTTTGCCCGCCCACCCAGACGGAAAAATCCCGGCGGCTCCTCCCGCGGGCAGCGCGGAAATCCCGGGAAAAGGCGGCGGAAAGGGACCAAAAATGGGGAAAAAATAAAATTATAATGATGAGGATTAAAAATAACCCCATAGAGTCACGGGTGGGGGCAAATCCCGACCTCAAAACTGCCTAAAAATCTGAATTTTCACTGACTTTTTTTGATTGAGGTGGAGGGGAAGGGGGAAGGGAATTTATTTAATAATTAAAATTGGGGTTTTATCCAGCGGATTCGTCCTCTTCCTGGATTTTCCCCAAAAATCTGCTCCAAAGAAGCACCAAGATTTTCCCCCAATTCCCCTTTTTTTTCCCCCCAAAAATCCTCCCTAAAATCCCTTTTCCCCCTAAAAAAACAACAAAGCCCCGCTGAAAAAAAAATCGGGATTTTTAACCCCTCTTAAGTCCGAAAAAATGCGGGGAAAAGAAAAAATCCCAATTTTAGAGCGGCGAAGATTTTGTCAAATTTAAGGCGAGCGCGGCCGGGTTGGGATCGATGGATTTGGGGCGGGAAAAAGAGGGCAAAAAAGGGAATTTGGGGCGCGGATGTGGAAATTCCCGGGATTTAGGGAGGAGCAGATGTTTTATTTCAGCGGCGCCCCATAAAGAGAATTTCGGAGCCATAAAAACGCCCCGGCCCCAATGGCGGGGGGGACGCTCGGGTTAAATCCCAATAAAGCCGGAATTGGGATGGGGCTGGAAAAGCGGGAATTGGGGAAATAATTCGGGAATTTGGGAATTTGA